>VZRE01000496.1:167123-207237 GCA_013396775.1 Cephalopterus ornatus
GGTGCGGCTACGCGCGCGCGGTGAGCGGCGTGGTGTGAGGGGAGCGGGGAGCGGGGAGAGCCGAGAGCCGCCCCGATCCCGAGGGGAGGGCTGTGGAGCAGCTGCCGGGGGCGAGCCCCTCCGCCTGCAAGGCCGCCCCTTTCCCGGCTCCGCCCTTCACCGCGCGGCTCCGGCGGCGTCTGCGAACGTGTCGGCTGAGGCGAGTCTGTGCCAGCGGTGGCTGTGGGGATGCCGGGTGTGCGCCTTCAGAGGACAGGCCTTTGCTTTTGCTTGTGAACCACTGCCCTCCTGCAACAGAGGCGATGCAGGTCCTCTAGTCCTGGAGTTCTTCATCTCACAGAGGTGTTCGGATGGCAATTCCTGCCCACACTATTTCCTTTGAATCAGTCTTAGTTTTCATCCCTTAGACATAATTATGATTATTAATATTCCCATGGGTTTGTGTTGTTCAACTCCAGATGCTGCTGAAGTGCTTTACAAGCTGCAAGTTTATCTCCTGAATTGTCCCTCGAGGCCAAGTTGGATGTCTGCATAAATTAAGCTGAACCACATAGACTCCTTCGTGTCTCCTATAACTTTGGATAAATTGTATTTTTCTCTCCTTCCAGTTAATACAAATCATGAGTGTATCATCGGTTTGCCATGATGCAGCAAGACAAACCATTCATATCTAATGGGCAGAAAACCATGAAATGTGTGCTGGTTTGTGCTTTTGATGCTTTATCTGACTTCATTTATAAAGTGAGTTTTTCATACCAAATGGGAAAAAGCATCAGGATAGATGGGTATGACAGGGCTGCCTTGCACAGCGTGTGAATACAGTATATAATAATAGCAATGCTTTTGGTATGTTCTTGGCCCATTGACCTGTAAAACAGGCATGGGGAAGCCCTGTGGGATTCTCCTTTGGGGGCTGGGAGAACAGGTCAGGGGAGGGGGGAGGGAAGAAGAGAAACAAAGCTTCAGATTCGCAAATGCAGAAAGAATCAGCATTGCAGTACAAGGGTATATAAAGCCTTTCATGCCAAGTGGTGTAAACATTTCAGGGACAGGATACTGAAATTTCCTGAGAACCTGTCTTGAGTTGGCCTGTGCCACTCTGCTTAAAGAGCAGTAAAGGCTGCTCACAACTATGTTGGGATTGCTGAAAGAGGTTTCTGAGCTTTTCACTTATGCACTAAATATATTTGAGTTTTTCCCTTGTTCAGCGTTTCAGAGAGTTATATTTCCCTCAATCGATTGCCTTATGCCCATTAAAAAGCAAGTTATCCATATGAAAACAGATTTTTTTTCCTTCACTTGATAGGATATTCCAGAAATACATGAATCTGCAGGTATTTATTATGTCAGTATTTCATGCTAAGATGAAAGGAAGATTCTACATTTGCCATAAGAAGTTTTTGTGAATCAAAGCTGTATTATCTCTTATGTATATAAATAAAATCTTACATGCCCAGAATCATGTTTACATCTTTGCAACTACATTAGTTCATAGAAAATATTTTACCTCCTTCCAAGGATTGCCTTTGTAGTTTCTTAAAGGGTTGACCTCTACTCACATTCCTAAGATTTTTAATACAAGTTTGATAATTGCTTGAAATTATGTAGCTAATGCATTATAGATATCTTATTTACTAAGTTCTCATAAATATCCAAAGGATGGCCATAGCTTGGAACTAGCAAGTATGTCTGCAGAAACTCCTGTGAAAAATCTGGAGTCAGAAGATTATTTTTTTTCAGGCACCTCAAGTATTTAAGAGGCAAGAAATCCAAGTCTGGATCTTAATAAAATGCAGCATGGTACTCCTGAAGGTTCCAGTGTTCAGGGAATTGATTTCATGAATTGTTACTTTTCCTTCTGCAAACACTTGACTTAGATTTTAATAACCTGGTTAGAAGGTCTTAGAAATTTTGTCATGTTTCCACAATCATCCTTGTAGTTTAGGTATTGGGTTTTTTTGAACAGACATCTTCAGCAAGCTCGAGCTGCAAGTGCTAAGCCTCTTGGGGAATCACAGCTGACTCATATTTGGCTGCAGATTTATTAGGAATAGTTGAAGAAGTTACTGCTCCCAGCTGTCCCGGAGCTCTTCTCTTGAACGCATATATGAGAAATAAATAACCTGGTTTTATTATAAGCAAATAAGCTTGGCGGTGGGACAGAAGGGGTGGGGGTTTTATGAAATGAGAAAATTTTTTAGGCATACCGCGGAGACTGTAAGGTGAAGGGTCCTGCCTAAAGACCCGACGCCAGGGAACCTTTGCGGCCGGGAATAGGGAAAAATACAGAAATAAAAAGTGTATCCTCTGTGCCGCGTGGTAGCCTATTGTGTACAGGGACACCCCCCTGTACGAGTCCCGGGGGCTATGTCGCAATCGGCCAGGCGTAAAGGTAACTCCCCCTTCCAGGCCGGAAAGGTTACCTTGTAAGGTAAAAACCCAACAATAAATGAATATGTAACAGCTTATGTAACCACGAGTATACAAAAAGCGCGTTTTTCAAACGGTCGGGGTGCTTTCCTGACCCGAGTGGTTTTGGGGGCACCCAGCGCGCTGTAATAAAGATGCTCTGGACACGCTCTCCTTGTCCTACAGGTATTTTACCGTCTTCTAAAATTTAAGGGGAAAATTTTTTTCTCACAGTGTACATTGCAGATCTCTCTGCAATGGCGATTTGCACTCACATACAAGTGGAGACGGAAAGGCCTGCTATCCCCAGCTGGACACGTACTAAAATATCTATCAGTTGTTTGGAAACTGCATCTTTTTCAAGAATGGTTCATCTTCATAGCATTAATTACATAGTGATGTCATGGGCATCGTATTAGGTTGCTTTAGAGAATGCTCAAGTGTTATTATGTACTTCATATTCTTAGTGGATCAGAGGTGCATATAGTGGCTTGTGAAACATGTAAGGATCAGTTTATTCCAGAAGCCTCAACTTGCAGCCTCAGGTTTCCAGGGAATGTAGATATATGCCATTAGGCATGTAATATCAAAGGTGGTGTTCACGTATTGAGAGTTGAATACTAATGTATGATTAAGGCTCTGGGCCGGAAAGAATGGAAGTTTCTGTGAGGAAGGTATGTGAGCTTATGGCTACACTTCAAGACCATTAGCTAAGAAAGTAATGAAAAATCAAGGATCATGCTGTTGCATTGCTCAGCACATGGAATTTCTAAAAGTTCACAACAACTTTTCACGGTTTCTTACCTTTATTTACCGCTCTCCTTTGCTCACTAACAGATGACTTGAATACTGATGAAAACACGCCCCTTACATTTGCAACTCAGCAGTATAGCCTCGGGCACGTGTTAACAACTCCTTAGAAAGTATTTCACAGTCTTCATATTTCCACATCACTTAGCACAGCATTGCATTTATATACAAGTTTTGTCTGATGCTGAGTAGCCATCAGCTTTTCTAAAAGGAATGTTAAATAAAATACTTCTTTGTGCTGTGTTTTGGTGGTTTGTTTTTTTTTTTTTCCAGGCTGCAGCAGTTTTTTCTCCATGTTTTGAGGTCTAAATAGTGAAATCTGCTCCCAAATAGTCAAATAGGAATGAAACAAGGTTTGAAATTAGAATTAATGTTACACGTCATATCTGCTGCTATTATAATAACATTTTAGAATGCACCAGATGTCAATATGTGGGTTCTTTAGGAATTATGTATTATTAATAATATATTGATTACAAATACCTACAAGATAAAGACTCTGAGTACTGAATTTTCATTCCAGTCAGATTCATTTGGAGTCAGTGTCAGAATGCTGATCATCGAATCAATGATAAAAGATAGACTGTGATGAATATTTTCTGACCCCAGTATACTGAAATACACTGAAAGGTAAAAAAATATAGTAGTGTGAATTACTATCTTCATGAAAGTACTGTAGCAAGCAACATGATGATTCAATATATAAAAATGCAAACATACTAAGAATTAGTGTGAAATTCTGGTTCTGCTGACCTTTGTAAGATCAGAATTTGTTCCAGGTGGTGAAGATCAGGTTCTCTGCAGTTTGAGATAATCTCCTTCTGGGTTGCTGCAATCCCACACTTGTTTCCCCAGGCCACCCTTTATTCCCCCATCTCTTGCTCAGATACTGGCATTCATGTGTTCCCCTTCCTAGATGTGAGACCCAAACTGGGCCAAAACAAATGAAATTGTTGCCAGGTTGGTTTTCAAGTAAAAGACTATTGTTAAACGGGTGCAGGAAGATTGCAAAATCAGCAATACAGGTTTAGATCAGCTTCAGCTGTTACAGAGCTAAGCCTTGGCTATTTCCCACTTTCACAGGTTCTTAGCTTTGTCAGAGAGCCAAGGGAAAATCTGAGGGAAAGCTTGAATGTCATGAGACAATTGGAATGGTAACCACTCATGCACTTCACATGCCCCAGCAATAAGGAATGGTTAGAGAATCCCAGTCTCTCTCTGACCTCAGTCTGTTGGAAAAAACTGTGGGAGCCCTAAAAGGCTGTTGACACTTTAGGCTGAGGATCGTTCATGCATGGACTTTCAAGTTCTGTGCTCTTCTCCAGTATATATAATGTTAATCTCAGATGCTCTGAAACGCAGGGTTATCTGTTAAAATACTATTGTTAGTCCCCCTTCTCCAGAAGCTACAGCCTTCTTTATGTTTGAATCAATGTAGCTTTACCTGGAGCTATTAGTAATACAAGGATATAACGTTATTAAACTAAACTGTACCTCAACAAAGGTAGTTTTTGTCAGGAACATTGACAAAAATTTGTTTTTCTAGTACCTTCAGTGCATAAAAGACAGAAACACTACATGTAATTTTTTTTTTTTGGTGGGCAGAGGAAGGAAAAAAAATTAAACTTGTTGTATCAGCCCAGTCTGCGTTTTCATCAGTAATACAGCATTCTGATTTGAACATCTTGTTAGGAAATGTATCAGAAATAATCCGAGGAAATGACAAAATAATTAACAAGTAGGGGGAAGGAGGGAGTTTCCATCAAGTTAAGTTGCAAATACAGCACTGGACTGTAAAAGTGAATTTCACAGGGATAGGCAGTCACAAGTGGTCCACAGGGAGGCAATTAGATCCTTCTCACCCTGTTAAGGGGACAGACATTGAAATCAAGAGGCAATTGATTTAGAAGAGATAGAGGGAATGTTGCATAATTAACCCGTTGAATTCTTTGCTTCAGGCTAACTTCCAGTCGAATTCCTTCACTGAATTCAGTCACTTACAAAGATAACACTTAAAATGGCATATACATTAGAATACTTTCTGTAATTGCCTTAAGTAAGAAGAAAAGCAATTGTTTTCCTGGTTAAAGGCATAAAGTGTACGCCACCTGGGAGTACTGTACATTTCCCTACGTGTAGCATTTCCTGAGTGTGATGTCTTTGAGCACACAGCTTGACTGGTGCCTGCAACATCACAAAGGGTATGGGTTACTCTATTTTACTCTGTTGAAAATTATCGTGACTGAAACAGATGTAATGGAGGCTCGGGAAACCATATCTATTTATAGGTCTGTATTTCACAGCAACCTAAACCAAATTAAATAAGGCAATTTACAATGGCAACAATTGTTGAGCAGTTAAAGATCCCCTCTTCTTAAACAACCTTAAGGGGCATAAAAAGGATCTTTACCATATTTTTGATTATAAGAGTGAGTTGTCATGTAATAGAACACCTTATATATTTGTTACGGTGACTACTATGATGTAGATACTCTGTTGTTAGCAATGTTTCCAGATATACTGCCATGCACAGGAGAAGCTGTACCTGTATTAGTCAACAACAAAAGGAATACATAGCTTCTAAAGCAGGAAAGCTTTTGTTCTTCTCAGAGATGTATTATACACTGTCTGTAGTGAGATGCAGCTACAAACAAAACATATTCCTTTCTAAATGTTGATTTGATCTGACAAGAAAGGCTGTAACATTTGGTTACAGTACTGTTATCAACACGAGGAAAAATGTGAGAGTATACCAGAGACAAATAAAAATGAAGTTTCTCATCATACAAGCAGTTTTAGCTATTAATAAAAAAAAAAAAAAAAGAAGTATTATGGCCAAACGTGAACTTTTAAAAAATTCATTGGCTTCCAAATGTCACTCAAGTACCTAGGATACCCCTGAGGGTTAGACAGCGTCCTTCATTTGCTGAAGCTCTTGATGGCATATATGGGATTCAATTTTGACATCAGCATTTTATTTTGAGTCATGGTGCTCTTTTCTACGTGCTGGTTTTGCAGCTGGTAGTCAGCCACTCCATTTATAGTTGTCACGTTTTGCTGGTGATCTAGTCTCTGCTCCCTGTAGCATACCACTAATGCCAAAGGTAAGAGCCAGAGTAATTCTGACTGCCATGTGACATGCACACTGTAAGATACAGCCTTCTGGGATGCAGTAGCTCTCCTGTGCTATTCACTTGCTTGAACTCACCGTGCTCTGATTTTTAACAGCTTGAATCCAAACTAAAATTGCCAAAGCTGTGTTAAGGAATGCCATTTAGGCCTCGAAATAGGATTGCCTCATTTTCAGGTGTTGTGAGCACATACATGTTCCTTCACTTCCATTAAGAGAGGGTGTGGTGTGTATGTGGAACCAGCATAAAAATCAGACCTATAATAGAAACAGCTTAACGTAATTACCTTGAGGCATCCAAATTTGAAAGTGTTGATCTTCAGCCTTGTGATGGTGGCTTGTATATTTGTCAAGGTTCCTATAGCACAGTTAATAGCATAGGGAATATTTCTTATATCTTGAGGCATGATGAAGGTTCTTTCTTCTAACATTAATATTAATCCTGTGCTGGAGAATAGATTGCTTTCCAAGAATTAGAATCATAAGACAGTTTCTCCATTCTACATTAACAAGCACTTTAGAGGTTGGGTTTTGTTCTCATTAGTAGAGCAGAACCATACTCTTAATTAAGCAAATGAGGAAGACAAAGACTAACATATGCAAATTACAAAGAAGCCTGGTAGGCAAGGGGAACAGAAAAGAGGCAAAAGACTTCAGAAAAGCAGTAGTGACACAGAATAATTCATCTAACTACAGGGAACTACTGAAATGGTGAAGAAGGATTTGGTTCAGAAGATGTGATAATGTATCCACAAAAAGTTGTTATCCAGAAAGCTTTACTCAGGAAGAAGGACTTTCTCAACTCCAGTATGTAAACCACCCAAATGTTCATTTACATGGGGAATTACTCAGTCTGGCAAAGGGAACTCTTAATTGTGCAACATTTATGAGGATAGACTTGAATTGAACTGTAGACAGGTTAGTAACATTTTCCACGTACTCAAAATCTGATTCCAGACTATTACACTGGACTTCAGAGACCTTTGTTTTCCATGGTTCTCTGAGCTTGATTTTAAGTAGAGTCTGGCAAGATGACCCCACTGAAAGGGGAATCAGATCTTCTTAACTGAGAAGCTCCTTAAGTGAGATTAGATTAACTCCATTTGTAACCAATTTCTGAAATTGCTACACTCTGGTGATTCAGTGTGTTAAATGTCAAGAAACATTGCATAAGAAATAGTTCTAATGTGATACTAATCTGAAGTCCAAGTAATAGTCTTTCCAATAACTTTAGGTCTATAAAGTTCAAACGTCTACCAATTTAATAGTTGCCAGACAGGACAAAAAGAAAACTTTTTTTTTTTCCAGTTTCAGAGTGCTTCAATGTATGTGCAAAAAATGCACAAAGAACAAAAATTAAATATGGGAAGTTTCACATGGGCTTCCTAGCTCTATTTGTCTGTGTGCAGACATTATGATAAAGTTGTTTTTCTAATGGTGCAGTTATTCATGCTTTACAAGTGGATTGCTGAATATAGTTGATAATGATCCAAATTTCTCCTAGAATTTCTGAATCAAATATAATAACTAACTTTCACAGAGCTTGTAGAGCCAAAAGCTAAAATCATCAACACTGAACTGTTGGTAGTCTGTCTACTGTGGAAAAACAATGGCTTACATCCTTAAGGGAATTAAATGCCTAAATCCTGTTTAAATTGCCTTCTTTCCACTGAAACCACTGACAATTAGGTCTTTAAATAGAAGTTAAAACCTAAATCTCTGTGATGTTGCACTGATGTCATCACCTGCAATACAGATATAATGGAAATCACATGAGCAGATATTAAACTGATTTATCCAGTCATCTATTGATTGTTTTTCAATCTATGGGCACCTTTGGGCTATGTTATAATTGAAAAGGGAGAAAAATGGCTTTTGGAACAGTTTACATGTGAGGTAACATGTCCATGAATTTCCATAGGCATACACCTCTTTTGGATCATGTCACAGTAGCCTGATGTTAGCATATAAGAATTTTTAATTTTTAGAAAGAGAACTTCCTGATGTTGCTGAGGATTTTGGCATGGCTGTTAATGGTGACATGTTGTCAGGCCTGTCTTAAACAGGAAGCTTAACAGCATTTACTGTTGGGGACATTAGATTGTCCTGAGGGCCTGTTTGTTAGATGACATCAAGCGACATTCCTCATTAAAAAGGAAAAATCTAGAAATTATGGGATTTGTGACACAGAGCACTTCCTGTACGTGGTCACATCTTCACTTCTGTCATAGCAAAACCACGCAGAATCACCCATTACTGAGAAGAATGAACTATAGTAATGGTAAAAAGTATTTTCAGCCAGAATTAATAAAAAATGGGTCTGCTGATTTCAAGAGTTAGCTCAATTAAATTAAATGTATTGACAAAGGAGATCCATGTACTGATAATGGCTTCTCACATGTTTATCCTTAACTATCCTCTAAAAAGCACAGTATACTGAACTATCCTTACTTGTGTAGACTTTTGTTGGTTTTCTTTTTTCCTACAGGTTTAACTAATTCCTGTTCAGAGAAAGAGACTTTGGTTTTCACCCTTTTGTTCTCACTGGATCTTTACTTAAGGTGGCGAGTGGTCCTGTGCTGTTATTTGGCACTTAAGAATGTCATTTACTCTACTCTTGACAAATTCCTCTAGAGAACAGGGAAAAAGCAGAGAGAAATTCATGCAGTTCTGGTGATGAGAGACAGTTAAATGGGACATACTTATTAAAAAAAGAAATAGGTTTGACTACTGAGTAAATCAGCGGAGTAAGTACATGAAACCTGTTTTTATATAAACTTACTACATAAAAAAAAAATCCATCTCTTGTAAGGCTCTGTGAGATCCCTTGATGAAAGACTTTTCATAAATGCAGAGAATTACAGTATGAAGTAAGCTGTCGAGAAATATTGTCATGCTGTAGAGATCATAAGCAACCCATGAAAAAAGGCAATGTCACATGTCATTCAGAAGCCTTTATGAACCTGGAGTGGCTCTTGCTAGACTGGCAGAGCTTACCAGGGCTGTCAGAGATGTCAGTGGCCCGTTGTGATTGACCCCAACAAACAACTGCACCCAGGATTTGCATGGTACTGCAGGCCTTACCTGTATGCTTCTCTAACTCGTTGTTATTTGATAATAAAAAAGTTTTATTGTCAAATAAAAACATGATTAAGGTACTTCTGGAGACGGTCTGGTCTCACTCTTCCTGGTCAGCTACTATAACTCTCGTTAACCCACATCAGATGCCAAATTCTAACAGCACACTTTACTCTTTAGCAAACCAAGCCTGGTTTCAGTGAACTGACTTAAACGGACAAAGTCCAGAGGGCATCTGTCTCAGAAACTTGGCATACAGGATCACGCCACAAGGATTTAAGGAATTTAGAGTAAATTCACTCTTGTTGCTTTAATATCAAGACTTAATTATTCAGAGGCTGAATTTTCACCTGGCTTTGCATCAACTGTTAGTTTTGTCTGGATACATCCATTCTTGCACCATTATGCACTACCCAGCTTTTACACACGTGTAAGAAAGCAACTAAGAGTGCATTACTCCCCTTCCTCTTCAATCCAAATTACTCAGGCAGCACATTCAGATTTAATATAATGCTCATAATCTAGGGCAACCAGTACTGATTTTAAAAAACTTTTAAAATCATCCGGTTTATGACTCCCAAATACCACAGTAAATTATGTGCTAAAAGCACATGTTTTTTTTTTCCTTTGTTATTTCAGGAATGTGTAGGTTTTATGGTCTAAAAACATCTCTGGCAGATGGAATTGTTAAATCATTCAGATGCTGGTTGTCTCAGTGTAAGAACACTGAGTTCATAGGTATGGTATATATTCTCAGCCATGACCCCCAGTGCCTAAAAACCATTATTTAGCATATCAGGCTTTGCAGGACTCATCAGTGGAAAGACAGTGACAACCCTGCCATGGCCAAATACACTGCTGCACTGAGTCTCCAAAGAACCAGGTACTGTCACAGGAGAATAGAATTGTGCTTAATAGAAGGGGTTTTTCTAGCCAAAGGTTTTACACATGTTCTGTGAACCTCTAGAGTTACAGTGACCAATATTTTTGAGTCTCTTGTTAGAATTTGCAAAGAGTGGAGCTGTAGAACATATATCTTTTGAGTAAACAGTTCTATGAGCCACTACGTGTCCCCTTCAGGACTTTCAGCTCATTAATTTTTCATGAATATTTTCACAGGATTTCACTAGCCAGTAGATTTCCTCTCCCCTTTCTCATGCCTATTATTTGC
The DNA here is from genome assembly GCA_013396775.1 of Cephalopterus ornatus. Lineage (NCBI taxonomy): Eukaryota > Metazoa > Chordata > Aves > Passeriformes > Cotingidae > Cephalopterus > Cephalopterus ornatus. Next base: position 177,722 of record VZRE01000496.1, read on the forward strand.
CTGAAGAATATGGACAAAAACAAGCGTGTCAGGTGAGGAGTACCAGGAGACCTCTCCAGTCAGTGGTTGTACAGTTCCAGGGGGATGAGTGAACTGTGCCAAGGAAGGCTTTCTGGTGATAATGGACCTTCCAGACAGGCTGTGCTTAAACTGATGTAACATCATTTGTGCTGTTGAGAAATTTATTGACAGATTACTAAGTGCTGATACTTTAATGTCCAGAGGCAGATTTAGGGTTGAGTCAACAGAAGATGACAGCTCCTCTACATCAAGGAGACTAGCACTTTGGAATCTCTAGAGAAACTGCAGATGTTATACCTGTGGTCTGTGTCCTCAAGGTGTAGTCTGGCAACTGTACCCAGCACTGACAAATGTCTGCCAGCCTTTGTCATCTGAGTGACTCATTCTGAAAGCAGAAAATAGGACTTTGGGCACCATTTTTTTTGCCTGATTTTCTTCTTAGATGTCTGATTCAGATATTCTATTGATTTTGGGAAGAACTGACCATAGGAGGCTTTTTTCTACCCCATTTCTTCATGCTGCATGTGGATGTAGGACTGGAAATGACTCTGTGTGCATCAGTTATCCTTTACTATTACAGACGTGGTATAATGAATGACTTTCATAACCCAATTTAATAACAGCTAGGTTGTGGCTTTTTTTTTCACTGGACCCCAGGGGCACCAAGAGGATTGGTAGTCCCTTCCTAGCCCCTGTGTGGTTTGGTAATTGCAGTGACTAACACTTCCATAATTATAAGGCTATTGTTTTGCTGGGAATTGCTTCATTTCATTGGGGGTCCATCCCAGCCCCAGTGACCCTGTGGGATGATGGTGTCCAGCTCCCTTGCCCAGTCATGGGACCCCCTGATCCAGGCCTACCCATGGGCTGATGGCCTGGCCTTGCACTGTTCCCATCCCCAGGGAGGTGCTTGATGCCCAGGGCTGAGGCTGGTTTGGTGCCCCCAGTTGCACTTAGGAGCCATGGTGGCTCCCCTGGGGATCTCTCACCTGCTCTTGATGTGCCCTAACATCTTTTTTGCATCCTCTGTTGCAGCTTGGAAGACTGTTCCACAAGCCCAATTTACTTCTTATTCAGAGCTTTTTTTCCTGTTTTTCTACCCTGAAGCTATTTGTTATGAGATTGTAATTAGTAGTGACAAATTAGTCTCTCACTTAGAGAGAATTTTCCTGTCATAAAAATACAACAATGTATTTGTAATCAACGATCCTATCACTTGTCAGTGCTGCTTTGATGAATTAAATAAGCCAAACCACTCCTGTGTGAGAGAGTCTCCAAATTGAGGGTCATCCTGGCCGTATTTCAGTCTGAGTGATTGGAATAATATGCATTACCCCAGAGAAGATAGCAGAAATACTTCACACAAGAACATTGATATTTTTCAATCTCTGCTTGAAATACTGTAATTAATACATCCAAGGTTTGTCTTTGCTTTTTCAGAGTTAGGGTGCATTATCAGTCTGAAGTATCTTGTTATTTAGCACATCTGGATCCTCTTGCCTCCAGACCATGAGATTCCAGGTGACAACATCAGTCTGTGTTGTTAAGAGCCCAGGGACACAATCGTCCGTTGTGTACCTATGGTCTCCTCTATTCTCTTATACTAACAAGAAATGGGAGAATGAAGTAAGGAAAGAGAACAGACAGCAAAGTCCCAAGGAGTGATGTGTTCAGGAAAATGACACAACACCCTAGGGAAGATGGCTATAATTTTGAACTGTGCATTGTAAAAAATATCAACCTACTTTAAACAGAATATTTTCTGATCTAAGGGAAGTCTGTAACTGTCTAGAGACCACCTGTGGGCCTCCACTGCTGCAGGCTGTGTAGACACATTCGGTTCTGTACAAGCGACATCTCACATTAGTCAGTGCATGAATAAGCACTGACTAACAAGCACATCTTCCTGAGCTTTGCAAGTCTCCTTTTTGTCTTATCTTTTTTTTTTTCCTAAATGTTGTTTCATAACTGACATCTTAGTAATTTCAGAAGGCATCCTAATGGTTCCCAGCCAAATTCTGTGTATAGGACTGTAGGATTGCTGCTGCTCTTTCACAGCAGTGCAGAAGCAGTAACTTGTAATCATGACACAATTTTGACTTAAGTAGAGAAAGCTTTTTACATTTATGCACCCATAAGAAATACTTTACGTAAACTCATATTCAGTTATTCATTTTCTTTTGTATGTACCAGGGGACCTTTGAAATTTGGGTTCGCAATTGTTCACCAGAAGTTCTATGACAACACCCCTGGGCCTGTTAGTAACATCAGTAGAGAGTATTTGAAGACAATCAGTGAAGCTACTTTAGGCAAGCTTGTTCATCCAAAGTGCTCTTTTTGTCTGCTTTTACCTGAGGCATTCCAGCTGAGATAGCACAAGTACAGAGCCCTTTTTGCATACTGAAGTGGAAATTCTGACATTAAAAATTTCCTCTAATGGCAAGATTGAAGTCCTAGTATCTTTAAGAAAAAGAAGACATACTTTCTACACTCAAGTCTCAGCAGAACAACTTTTTACATTACTGATGGAACTAATAACTAATAACACCTGAGTTCTAAAGCTTTGTGTACTCATTATACACTCCTCTCACAGTGTTTTATTGGAATTTTCCTGCTCTGTCCCCTGTGACACTCATCATACCTGTAATGCCTCCAGTAACCCTCACTTAATAGCTGACCATCATTTTCACACCGTCTCTTGCACATTGCCTAAGTACAGCTGTGTCCAGTACACAGCTTGTTGTGATCCTATTATTGAGAGATGCCTCTGCCCAGCTGCAAAGAAGACCACATGCCAAAGTCAATAGTATAGATTTTATTTAACATAATTTTGAGGTAGATAGATAGAAAGAAATAGAAAAGATAGAAGAAAGAGAGAGATATCAAAGAGAAGATAGTCACCACCTGCAGATCAAACGTCTTCCAACTGGTCCTTCATCCTGGGCTTCTCGGTGGTGGGGGTCCCAAAGTCATTCAAAACTTTTCACTATTTATACATTTTAGCAAACAAAATAGTTAATGCTTATTGGCTACACATTTCTCTTATTCTATTGGCTAAATGATTCCCTTTCTTCTAATACTAATTAGTCTGCATGTTCAGTCTTTCTCTTCTTTTGAGTCAGTGTGTTTCTTGGGTCAGCGGGTTGTGAGTCAGTGGCCACCACCTCCCCCTCCCAGAATTACCTTTTACCCAGTCCAAGCTGATGGAGCTGACTTAGCACAGTTGTTGAGTTGGCTTTCCTTGTGGCCTATAAATTCTTCAATGTTTGTATCCATTATCAGTGACACATTCTTCTCCCCCAGCTTTGTTAACTTCCCCTTAGGTCTGTGATAACACCCAGACCATAGTAGCAAGTTCCCACTGTGGCAGCTTAGTTTACAGTCCGAGTTCCAGGGGTCCCTGGGGGCATATTCGGGACTGGAGGGGCTTTGGTGGCTGGTGGTGGTCACAGATGACATCTCTTCCATAATTTGGGGTGATCTCTGTTTGACCAGTGATATGTGTACAAGCAGTAACATCTTTACACAGTTTGCCACAGTGGGAATTTTTGTCTAGATGCAGTACCCAGGATGTGCTGACCAGATCATTCCTCCACCAGGCCTGGAGTTAGCACCATCCTGTTGTTCCACTCTGTACTTATCTCATGACAAAGTCTTCTGTGGCCTTAACAAGTGTTTAAGACAGGCAACTGTGCTCTTTAAGTCCTTACAGAGCTGGGTTGTTGTCTGGGTTTGGCAGGCAAACAGAAGACTGTTGAGTTTATAAAGAGGCCTTTCCTTGAGGGACACTAACTTTGATTGCTTTTCAAGTTGTGCACAGACAATTCGGGTGTGGCAGTTACCAGTGCTGTGGTTTGCCAGTGGAGAAAGAGCCTTGAGAGAAGAGGATAGAGTATTGAAGAGAAAGGAAGAAGGAAAGCAGATTTCCTGTGGGTTCTCAGTGTTCAAGTGAGTGCTGTGTTTGTCTGTGACCTGCGTCTGGGCATGTATACAGGTATGTATGTCACACATGTGCTCTGCGTACATGCATCTACTAGGAACACAGCCTCACTACTGGTTGGACCTGGAGGCATGGATGGTGCAACCTCACCTTTGGAGCTGTTAGATCCAGCATGATATATTGTCTTCTAATGGTGATATTTAGCCTACTGCTGCTAATACTTTCAAATGATAGAGCTGGTTTGTATCCACTGGAACATATTGAAGGCAGGATATATTGCAGCACTGCCTTAACACTCTGAAAGACTTCTAAGCATAAACAACCTTGATTGAATAGATGTTTAATTTCCTAAGTGAAGTGAAACAGTAGGGTGTTTATGGTTTCCCAAAGAAAGATGAGCCATTATTAAAGGAGCATTTATAAAAGCTATATTCTGACTGTGATGGCATATTTTTTAGGCAGAATTATGGAAAAGGACCGAAACAAAACACCTCTATATTCTGTGTAACAGCATTATTTGGTCTTTGATGTAGACAGACACCATCTGATAAGCCTCCCACATACCAGAAAGCCTAACTTCCCTGGGGGAGTGGGCAGAGGCGATGCTGGCAGGCAAGCAAGCATCAGGGAGAAGCAGCTCTCACTTCTGGCTTGGATTTCAGCTTACTTCCATGGCCTTCTTACTAGAGATACTGGAGTTTTTTAATTTTTAAGAACGATTTTCTTTACTGATCTGTGAGGTTAATTGCAAGTGTCAGTTCATGTAGAAATGAGCCCAGGATCATCTGAAACTGTGCCATAGTCTAAAAATAAAAGGAGAAAGGAGTTTCTTTTTTTTTTTCTTCTTTTTTTTTTTTCCTACCAAAAACAGTCATGCAATATTAACTTCAGCCCAGCAGAACTGTCTGCATGTGAGTGAGGGGACTGAGAAATGCACAAGATGCAAGAACATGAAGTGTGGCGGGAACCAAGAACACAAAATGAGTGAGTCGCTTGGGAAGCAGCAGTTCTGTCATGAGGCCAGTGCAAATTTGAGGGAATGGGTTTGCCCTCAATGTACTGGGTTAGGGCTTTTCTGCAGGAACCACAGCTTCTATAGGGACTCAGTGAAGTATACACCTACTAGGGTGTATAACTATCTTGCCTGTGTACTCCTGGCTGCAAAGCACAGTAGGCTGAGAACACAGAATTTCTTCCTTGTGTTAAAGTCAGGTCAGTCATGTTCCCTGCAGTCATACTGCAGCACTGCAGGGGCTGACGTGTTCCACTCTCAGGAAGCACATCAGAAAACACAGTCTTTTTGGCTTGCATTGAAGGTGTGTTCTGTGGCCTCTCTGAAGGAAGCAGAAGAAAGCTCATGATGACAGCCACTGGTTCTTGTTTAGGGTGGAGGGAAGTACTGGTGTTTGTTGAACTGTGTTACCATGACATTTTATTCTGGCAAACCAGAAGCTCTCCAGCAAATCAGATAGAGTGTACCAAAACAAATCCTGTTGGTTAAGCTGATTCATTCCTGTGAAGGAAGAAGTCCCCATGATAACTTCTCTTGTATCTTTCTGGAAACAGGGTGCATGGCTGGAGTGGAAATATTTACTACATCCCTTCCCTTGGCTGCAGAAATGAGTGAAGAAGACTGCCAGTACTTCAGATTTAGTAAAGTTAATGTGCTGCATCCTTATATGGGTCAACGTCAAACCCAATTGCATCACTGAACCAAAAGGAAAATATCCTTTTTAGGCAATATTTAATGTTACTCAAAAAGGTACACTGGCATAAGGATTATTTTGAGAATAAAAAATAAACATAATGAAACTAAAGATATAGTCAGAGATGCTGCCAAAGTACTGTTCTACTAATGCTTCCTGTAGACCAAGGAGCATTAAGAAATTAATGAAAGAAAGAGTCCTTCTGAAAAATTAGTAAGAGCATAATGGGATTGCCACAGTTTTAGGAAAAACTATCCAAAGGCTAAATGAAGAAATCCACTGTTACAGCTGAAGAATGCCTGCTTTATGTCTCAATACACTTTATTTGAACATGGAGGTGTCTGGCAGATTATGCTTGTTAAGCACATGATAAATAACTTGCAATTTTTCTTACAAGTGGTGCAGTGGTCCCTGAGAACAATAGCTTCTGGTGATATCTGATTTATGAAAAACCTAATCCTTGAAACATAGGTAAAAACTGCAGATGGCAGCCCTCAACCTCTGAAACCACTCTAGGAGATTTAACTGAACACTCTAATGATTTTCACTATCTATCTGTGTCATCGCTGTGAGGAGAAACCCTAGGAGAGATCAGCTGCTTTAGATACCACACACATCGATAGTGAGAGGCAAAGAATTTGCAGCTCAGACAGACAAAGATGAAAAAAGGAGTCCTGTTCTTCCTGTTTTACAGAGAGAGGGATAAAAGTACAGGGAAAATAAAGAGTTGTGGCACTCTGCTCCTGTGCTAGCAGAAGCGAACTTGTGTTTTCCCGTGTGCTTGGCTATCCAGAAACTAAGGCAGCTGCACTACATGGAGCTGGATCTCAGGGCAGCTTGAGAATTTGAAAGCTGCTATCAGACCCTCCCTTGAAGTCATCTCTTCTTCAGGCTCCCTCGGCCCTGCTTAGGGCAGGTGTTCTAGACTCAGATGTCCTTGATCCTCTCTTGAGATGCCTCATCTAATCTTTCTGGTAGTAGGTGACCCAAAATTGGACACAATAAAATCTCTCTCTGATTTTTTGAATTCAGAAATGCACCACTCAGTCAAAAACATTCCCTCTTCTGAAGCACTCTTCAAATCATGAGCGAGAACTGTAGTAGGAAACCATGAGTTTCAATGCTTTGCAGAGTACAACAATCTAGTTAATCAAATCTTGGAGTTACTTCTTTTTAAGAATCATTAAATTCCTCAAGAGAGTTCTACAGTTCATAAGACTAAAGTTTCTAAATATAAAAAGTCTCTGTATTGGAGTAAATGTCAACCTCTGATTCTTGAGGATTCAATGGTAATATATCCTGGAGATCAGTAATTCTCTAATCGTCAAGAGCATCACTTTTTTCTACCTTAGAAAAACTTTCTTAGTGAAAAGTTACTGGACTAGTTGGATACTTTTGTGCTCTATGGTGAACTTGCCACTGGCTGCCGCAAGAGAGGAGCCCCGAAGAAGAGATATAAGGACTCCCTGAAACAACATCTCAGCCTTGGCCATATCGATCATCATCACTGGTCTGCTCTGGCCTCCAATCGGGAGGCCTGGAGACACACTATTCACAATGCTGCAATATCTTTTGAAAATACACGCAGGATCACTCTCGAGGAGAAAAGGCAACGCAGAAAGAACCGTGTCCTTTCAGTACCACCTGGGGAGCCATTCTGCTGTGCCTTTTGCAACCGGACGTGTCTATCTCGCATTGGCCTTTTTAGCCATCAGCGCGCTTGTAGCAAGCGTGGGTAGAGTCCTTCACAAATCTTCGTTCGCGAAGCCTAGCCATGATGATGGAGTTGGATACTCCATTAATTTAATATGGCATTTTTTATGGCAATTTTTTCTCTCTTTAACATGATCTTCCACCTGCCAATTGTGTAGGAATATTTTCTATTTTTAACTAATCAGTGTTTTTCTTGATGCAACCTTAATACACTATTTCCAGTACCCCTAGCTACATCTGAATCATTATGAGAGAAAGCAGGGGAATTTCCTTTGCACCAAGCTGAAGGACGTTAAATCTTTAACCCTGCATGTGACTGAAATGCTGATATGACTGAAGAAAGTCCTTCATCACTCTCAGAGAGAAATGCAAGGCATGCTGAGTGTGAAGAGGATGCTGCCCTGTGGTTCTCGCCACCAAGAGCACATGAGACTGGAGCAATGAGAGGCCCTTCCCTCCTTCTTCTCAGCAGTGAGCACAGGCAGAGATATCTGTCCATATGTATCTTGTATATATACTGACATAATGCAAGGGCAGAATTACAGGTGTGTGACGTTCCTTGCGAGTGTTGGGGACTTTCTCAAGGAATTGAGATTTCTCCATAGCTTCCTTCCCTGACTGACCCTCTATGTTCAGGCACCAGTCTGAAACAATAGTACTAAACAATCTGCATCTGAAACAATAATACTAAAAACAAGCTGAAGAAAAGGGCAAGCATATTTACAGCCACAAGAACAAAAGGTTTATATATCCCTACATGTTGCAAATGACGGGCCTCTGGCAGCGAGGCACTGAGGCAGTCCTGCCGCAGGAGCCGGCTCTGGTGCCTCGGGAGGTGCGGTGCCAACGACATCTAGTGTCAGGAGTTCGGATAGAAGGATGCTCCACTCTGGTTTTCTGCATGAATCCTATTGTATTTAGTCTTGTTTTCTTAACAGTATCGCACTTCATTCCCCCTTCCCCCCACAATCTTTCTATAACTCATTCTTCTAGAGGATATTGGATTTGAGGCTGCAGCCTCCACAGTAGGTGGCAAGAGTCCTAACTTGCCCTTTGGTTATACTGCACTTATCGCCTGCTCTGGTGTGCCTGGTAGATAAATGGGACATGCAGTGCATCCCCAGCTGAAGTTACAATGAAAATAGTGAGCCATGTTCAGTATCCGTTTTGTTGATGACACATTTTTTTTTTCACTTGGATATAGAACGTATGACCAGCTGACAATCTAGCTAGTCTCTGCCAGACATTTTATTGGTTTTTTTACCCATTTAACCTGTCACAAGCTAGGGAGACAAAATTAAAATATTTCATCTGTCAGGATTGTTCCTTATGTTCTCAAACATATGCAATGTCAGGGTTGACTTCATCCGAGATGTCTTTAGAAATGGAGAAAGTGATTTTCCAGTGGCAGAAGTACCACACAAGACAAGAGCATGCTGGGAAGCTATAACCTCTGTAACCTGATACATCTACCTTAAAATGGCTAAGCAATAAGGTCTTTTTACTGTTTGCTCATCAGAAACCTAGAGTTTTCTAGGGATGAGATTTTACAATTAACTCACATGCTGGGGAAGAATTGTCTCTCGCACAAGTCTTTCTGTTTGCAGTATCAAACCTTTCCTTCCTCCGGTCCTGCAGATGGGCAGAGAGTCCAGACAGATTGACTTGATCCAGTGACATAAAAGTCTGTGGATTTCCTGGGAATTTTACTTTTTAGGGATTATGCTTAAAAAGAGTAAAAGTGAAACCCTTAATTTAAGAAGTGTAAACAGCAGTTAGACAGCTGAGGTTATTATACTCCTGCTTATACCTACTTGCCATAAATTTAAAAGAAGTATAAGCTTGGATATCAGCTTGAGCATTATCTGTGATTCTTTGCCAGAGACCCTAATTTCCACTGCTCATCCCTAACAGTGACCTTGACGGGTTTTTGCAATGATCAGGATTTCAGGACTCGCCGTCATCTGCACTTGGGACCAGGTTAAATAAGTGAAAACGTGGAATGAATTCATCAGCCAGACAATGAAGATAGTCCAGCTGTGAAACTCTCTCTCTAAAACAAGTCAAAGTGGCCTATCCTCTTGATGAGAATACATTTTAGTCTCATTAGCAGAGTACCACTGTGATACACAGATAATGAGATCAGGTAAAAAATGTGAACTGTAAATAATTTAGAAGCAGAAATGGCAATGGCAAAGGCATACAGTTTTTCAGTGTGCGTGGCTTTTCCTTTATATGTGATCAGAGTGACCACTGCTGCTCAAAATTACAATTTTTTCCCAAATCTTGTGTCAATGTGCTATGAGAAAACATGAGAAATATCAGCCAGTTATTGTCCTGATTCTTCTCTTGTGAGCAAATGTGACACAATGAAACAGTGAGCTCAGTGAACTAGGAAGGACACATAAATTCAGCTTAAAATGTTCTTGAAGTCTGAAGGACTCTGTGGCTCAGATTTCAGAGGATAGTACCATTAGTCAGTGTCTGTCTGCAGGGACAGTCCTTGTTCAAAATGACAAGATTCAGAAATTACTCTTCCCCAGTGCAATCACTGTTAAATATAGAGCTAATTACATATAAAATATTTATAGTCATTGTTTGCATCTCTTTTTACTGACACATGGAGATATTCCAGGAGCTCTGATATTTTTGAACTGGTGCTCATTCGCTTGCCAATCTCATCTCTGCTTGTGTTGTCTCCTGGGATCTTAGGCTGAGTTTTAGCTGTTTCTGCCTTTCTTACCAAGCAAAACTAGTGAGTTCGTATGTCTATGACATTGTTCCCAGGGTTTTTCCTGATATCCCCAGGAGTGTACACCTGGCTTCCTGGAGGCAAGAAGTAGCGGAGATTTCCTGTCTGAAACAATTTCTCAGTAACTCCTGTTAACTGTTCTTCCTTACAGACCATACCAACAATACAGATGATTTTTGCTGTGTCTATGAGTACTTTGCCTTCTCTACTAAGTTGTGAATTACTTTTAATTTCTGTTCTTAGAAGAGCTTTATAATCTGTTATAGGTGAGTGGGCTTTCTGAGCCTTTGTGGAAATGGCAGATTCAGGTTTGCCTGAGGGGCTTTTTGTTGCAGCTGCTAATCTAAACGCAAAGTGAGGCTGCCTGCTGGGCGTTGGGAAAGGGACACTGCCTCATAGCTTGTGTTCCACTCTTTCTAGTAGGACAGAAAAGGCAGAGGTATTCATCTGCTGCTTCTCTGGCATTACTCTCACTTTCAAGCCACCCTCTCTTCCTGGTGCAGGAATTAAAATCTGCTATACTTTTATGCAAATTGCTTACATAAACTTTTTCATTCCTACTGCAATCAGAAGGTGATGAGAACTCCTGTGTTGGCTCCTGTTGCAAGATTTTTCCCCTCAACAGTGCTACAGCTGTTGCTGTGAGCCATAAACCTCTCCGTGGTTGATATTTGGAGAGTTGAAAGGGAGAAATGGTTCATAGTGAAGAGATTAATGACAGCTATGTCAAATGTATTTCCCTATGTAACATTACTCATTAATTCTAAATTAATTCAGGTTTTCAAGTTATCCTGAAAAGAATGGGCCAGTGGTATCTTTTAAGTTTTATTGTAGGGACAAATGTCAGGATTACATTCTCTAATGCCTAGTTATATGCTGTGTGCCTTAAAAGCACCACTCCAGAAGGCAGATTAAGACATGGAAATATTACTAATCATATTTCACTGAATGAGGAACAAGTTTGCTTAATTCTAAGTATTTGATTCTATAGTCTATTAATTATTTACCCATTATATTTATCTTTAAAGCTAGACAATAGTTATTAGCTAGTAAAACCCACCTTACCGGAATATCCTAAAATACAATAGCCTACCACATGCATTCAAATTTTTAAAATAAGTTCACGAATTTTCTTGTAACTCACACATTTTTAGTATTTCATAGAAAAGACATTGTACAGGTAACTTGTTTTCCTACACATCTGTTGAGTGCCTAATCCATTTTCAATTAAAAGGCAAAATAAAATAGTCATATTAGGAAACAAAATCAATCTTGGTTTTGTCAGACAGCCTAAGGGAAAATAAACCAGGAAAAGCTGGAGTTGGGTCACAGCAGAATTATTAACATTATTCTCAGTATATTTTTGTGAAAAAAAGATTTTGCCTTCTTTAGACTGAAATTCTATGAATACAAAAACTCATGTTAGAAAAATGAAGTCTTAAAGGGAAAATGTTCACGTTAATTTTGCAAAACAAATAAATGTAAGAGAAGAAACTGGTAGATCACATATGCTCTAAGAAGTGACAAGCCTTTAAAGACTCAAAAAGCTGAGGTACGGAAGTCTAACGTAAAGCAAGCACCATCTTTCTGGTCAGTAGTGAAGATCTTGCAAATGTTGTGCATGCTTTAAACAGAAACTGCAGAAACTGTTGGACGATCTGGTAAAGGATGCTTACAAGAGGTGATGGAAAACTGAAGATACCTGTGAAGGATCCAGGCAGTCCGCAAGGCTGTACATGGCATGGATCAAAGAGAGCAAATGTTCTGGAGGAAAGAGAGGAATTTGTGGTATGGAGCTTAACTCACTACTTCATGTGTTAACCATGAAAAACTTCTTGAACTGTTTCCCTAATCAGTTTCTCACTGGTAAATCATGAATCCACTCCTGGCCTTGTGCTGTGTGTCCAGTGCTGTGACACAGAATGTCTCAGGCATGGTAGTGCATGATTCCCTGGCAGCTAAGGCTTAACACACTAGTGACACCAAGCTTCTTATTTCTTTTCCTTAATCCTCTCGCTGCTGTCTTTATCTGTCACTGTTGACAACAGCCTGGCATTCAGGCTCCTAACTGAATCACAGAACCAGCCGAGTTGGAACCAACTTTTGATCCACTACCGTCGTGGTTATTAGACCATGGCACTAAGTGCCACATCCAGTTTCATCTTAAAAACCTCCAGGGACGTTGAATCCACCACCTCCCTGAGCAGCCCATTCTGATGCCTGATTACCCTCTCTGTAAAGAATTTCTTCCTAATATCCAACCTAAACCTCCCCTGGCAGAGCTTGAGACCATGCCCTCTTGTCTTACTGATAGCTGCCTGGGAGAAGCACATGATTTTTTTTTTTTTCTGTAAGTATTCCAGAAAAGTTGCTGAGAAATCTCTCTCTTCCATGTAATTAAAATACCTTTAAATTTGCGTGAAGTTGTCTGGTGTTTCTTCCCCATGGTGTTGATTCCATTACACCTGCATCTCATAGCTGATGAGAGGGACTCACTAAGGTAGATAATGCTCCTCATTTGCAGCATGAATTTTGTAATTTTAATTTATTAAACTATTATCTTTCCTCATTTTTCCTATCACCTGACTGTGAGACTCTACACGGATGGTAGAGATTGGTGACATCTGAAGTACAATATCCAGTTATGTTCTGCAGTCTAGGAAAGCATTAATGTTTTCCCCATCTGTTCTGACTTCCATTGTAGGGGTTTGCCTTCTACATAATATGAAAATGCTGACAATCTCCAGCAAAACACAGGCTGAATGTTTGTTCCTATACTTATCATGTTCCAACAGACTTGCATGTGATTCTTATTTCATCATCACAAAATGAAATAATACATGTTGATTTATCTGCAATATTCCCATATTACCATGCTTGTACCTGTAATGTGCCTTGTAAATCAGTTTAATGAAAATCAAATTGGCTGAAAAATATTTTATTTATATGTTTTGTTTAGAAACAAATACAAATTTTAGCAACAGCCATGACAGTCAACACTGTAGACAGCTGTGCATGGAGAAGAGTCTGAATCTAGTATATATATGTAAATATAACGAATTGATTATAAATAAAGAGGTTTCTAATATTATATTGTTATGTCTGTTAAAGCAGTAAACAATGAAATATTTTCTTTACTGGTTGCTGTAATTTAATTATAAAATCCTGGCTTTCCCAGAGCAGTATGTGCTGTTTGCTAGAGGACAGTAAGGAATTGTGAACAATGTTTGCCTTTTACAGTGTGTAAAATATGGAGCTCACTCCCAGTTAAGAGTGTGCAGTTTCAATTCAATACAATTTTGTGAATCTGGATGTATTTAATATCTTTAGTTTTCTCTATTCTGAAATTGGTTTTTTAAACTTTTTCTCTCATTATAAAAATGCAAAAACCACAAAGTACTCGGTGTATGCTGTTACTGCTGTGAAAAATCAAGCAATCTTTAAACACAGAGTTAAACTCTGTGTGTGTGAGAGAATATATACGTATTGTGCTTATCATACCAGCCCTGTGTGTCATTATGTTGGCCTGATCAAACAGACAGTGTTCCATTTGGGATTATAGTGCAGGCTTGTGAGTAAAAGTGGGACAGAAGGACGGAGTCGTATAATCAATGCAAACTCATTTATTATACAAACAAACATCACTGCTTGATCCAAATGGATTTCCCTCATGGACAGGTGGTGGCAGGGCCTTCCTTTTGGGCAGATGGGATGATCAGGCTGATCTGGTTTTAGAAAATGTGAGCACTAGGCTTGTAATTGTGTCCTTTCTTTTGACTCCCTGTTCTTAGACGAGTGTGCATACAAGTGAGTGATGAGCTCCAGCAGCCCTGCCTTGTTCCACACCAGTGCCGACCAGTTCCTGCTGCTCATGTGAGCTCTTACTGCGGGACCAGGCACAGACAAGACACCTTAAACACAATACTGCTCTGATGGTCAAATATGGAGTCATTTTGGCTTAAAGAAAAGCGTTCAAAAACCAGGTCCTGTAGGTAGACTCCACTCTTTCATATACTATTTGCTCGCTGATCATTTTAGACCAAAGCAGTCTTTTTATCCTGAAGATATTTTACTGTTAATGCTGACGTACCGTTTCCTACAGCAATGACGTCATACAGCAATGGCACCAGGTAATTCAAATCTTGGGTTATTTTCACCCAATGCTAATTCTTCTTGAACTCCACATCAGATTTCCCCATCCTTCCACACTTCTTTGAGGTGAAGTCCCGCACCCTCAGGGGTGAACACCCTTCTAGGTACCTGCCCGTATTCTCCCATGCATCTTGCTACCCATGACCATACTGCTGAAGGACATGTCCCTGTGTGAAATTCCTAAATAGGTTCATCTTGGGAAAAGCCAGAAACAGATTCTTGAGTCACACCAGTATGGGCTTTCTGATTACCAGAGGATGTTGAAGGGACTGAGGGACCATTGTAACAAGGCAGAAAGCATCTTCCCACAGGAGAAGGGGAAGGTGTAGTTCTTAATCTTGACCATATATTGGGTCTCAAAGAAGAAAAGGGAAAATGTGTATCTGTTAATTGTTTTCATGAGATGGTTCCCAACTTGTGGGAATGGCTGCAATGCAGGGCTCAAATACCAGGCTAAACTTAAAGCCAGGGAACTTTTAGCATAGTTCTCCCAGGCAAAACACAACCAAGTGCTACATAGCACAGCAAACTGCAAAAGCCAAAACAAGCCTTTAACACACTTTCAAATTTGATGTACAACAAGGAGCATGGCACAGAGCAGGTAAGGGAACAAATAAGTCAGTGTTGGGGACAAGTAGGTCAACAACAATAGCTTAACAGGTATAATAACTAGTTTCCCCCAACACGCTCTGATCAAATGCATCATTATCTTGAACACTTAATCCCCTGTGTTGGGTGCCAAGAAGGACTGTTGTGTTCTCACCCTGGTTGTTGGCTCAATCCCACAGAGCTGCTTGCTCACAGCCCTCAGTGGAATAGGATAGAGAATACAATTTAATAAGTAAATGGATTAAAAAAGAAAAAAAGGAAAACCAAACCAAACAACTCAAAGCAATGCAAAAGTAATCACTTCCCACTGAGTGATGCCCACTCAGCCTCTGAGCAACAGTCCCCTCAGAAAACTCCCCTCCCAAGCCCCTTTGGCTACAGAATGTGGAGGGTCTTTGATGATGAGAAAATGCCAGAGCCCTTTCTGAAATACATCCCTGACTGGATCTTGTGGAGAAGAACAGAGGGTCAGCTCAGAGCCCCACAGCCTGGAATCACCCTTGGATCTGTACTCCATATTGGGAAGCAAAAAGGCAGGTTTGGCCACACTCAAAGGGCCAAAGACGCTCAAATGCCTGCCTTATTGTCCGCTGTCTCTCTGCACAATGTAACTTACTCTTCTCTTTTTCTTTTGCATGTCACATTCTATATTTCTTCCCCCTCAGCCTGTTGGGTGGTGTGCACCAGCCATGATGAATATGGATCAAAAGAAATACTCTCAAGCCTAATCAGTTTTGGTCTTTAATTCACCTGAAGTATGGTAAAACAAATAAACTAAAATTTAGCTGATAATTTTTGTTTGCCTGCTCTGCTGTGCTTGTGCTGGGGGGATTTTTCTTGAAACACTTGGAAGTCTACAAATTCAGAAAACCATCCTCAGTTTGAAGCCTGACAAAGCAGATGAATTAGGACAATTACAGCAATGAGAGTAAGTGCATAAATTTTGAAGCACATGGAGCACATAAATCTTTAGTATATGCTTTAAAGAATAATTAAAGACATGAAGCTACCTGGAAAATAGGGTAAAATGCAAAATAGGTGTACCAGGATAGATGACATCAGGCTATCCTGATAGGTCTTTCCAGTTTTCTAGAGAAAGGATGTTATATGACTCTCGTGTGGTTTTCTGGAAACACTATGTTGTTGACTCATTTCTTTTGTGAAATATGCTTGACATTTCTGTACAAGTCCTTACATTTTAGATGGATGGATGCTGTCAGGTTTTATTCATCAAGAACTCTCCTAGTAGCCTTACTGTAGTTCAAAGGCACTCTGTGGAAAGTACTGAGGATGGTATAGAAGATGGTGTAGAGTCCCAGAGAAGTTGGCTTTAGTCGCACAGTGGATTCGGTGCTTTCTTCCCTTTACAGCTGGGTTGTCACAGGTAGGAATTGGTATGACAATGGATAGGGAACTGGTGAAAAAGGAGAGAACAGTGAGCTGTGTTGCAAAGGAATGTATCAGGACATGGAGCAATGACCAAGATAGCTCCTTGAGTGTCATTCCTAGAACTGCTCTTGTCTGAAGTCTCTGATGACTATGACTCAGTAAATGCTTAAAAATGAAAATTTCTGATTGCATTGTCAAAGCAAAAGAGGGCCAGAACTTCCTAAAGGAAGAACTAAACAACCTTTGCCACTGTACTGTTAAAGCTGGAATGAAATTCGGAGCACAGAATGAAAAGACAAGGTCTTGTACTCAGGGTCTGACAGATACAAGTCCTTCTAGAGGCTCAGTGCTTCATTAGAAAGCAAACACAAAGAAGGGCCTGAGAAGAAGGAGGCGTTTACATGGTCTGATCACAGGGTAGGTATTACTCACTCATTTTAAGTTGCCATGGAAAAGACGAATGTAATTCCAGGACAAGCATTTCCAGCAGTGCTGGTACGAATGCCAGTGAGAGAGGGCCTGGTGAGATTCCTCAAAGGACTGTCCTGGCAGGACCACTTATGTTTCAAAAGGATTGGAAAAAGGAGAGGCTACTGAGAGAGCTGGGGAAGGGAAGGTTTAAAGGAGATCTGTCTTCTGCCCAGGAATGCTTGTAGAAACTTCACAGGTGAAGAGAGGAGGTATTTAAGATAAGAGCAAAGTTGACACAAAAGCATACGCATACGCTCTTGTCCTGAAGATACTTAAGAAAGAGCCTTTTTAGCTTCTGTGCTGGGTCCCTCTATGCCTTGCATGCAAGGAGATCCCAAGGAAGCAAGTTCTTGACTGTTTGGCAGGATGCTTTGCCCAGTGGAATCTATCCAGAGAAAACAGTGGCTTTTGAACCAATGGTTGTATCACCCTAGTCCCTTTAGCTGGCATTAATCGGCTAAGGTGGATAAGAAGATTTAACCATTAGGCTTTTGAAGTGTCTTAAAATAATCCTGATTTTTGAAAATGCTGTCAATAACAAAAAGCAAGCTGGGTAGAAAAGAAAAACACCTCTTTGTATTAAATACAGATTTCAGATCACAATAGTATAATTCCTTTCAGAGATATGACAGGTATTTTTGATTACTGGACATATAGTTGTAATTAATTCTCACTCTAAAGTAATATAATAGCTTTAAAAGAATTTGGCCTAGTTGCAAAAGAATAAATTGAATGAAATGCCTGAATTGTGTGTTAACACAGCTTCACATGTACCCTCATTCTTGCAGCAGATTATTGTCTTTCTGTCACTTAAATTACAAATTCTCGGAACCATGTAAACAGTTACTGACTATTTGTGAAAAAAAAAAAAAAAAAAAAAGGTGTTTTGAGAAAAAGACAGATAAATGCCCTCCCAGCGCCAAACCTTCCCAGAACGATTCAAGGAAGAGAGACATGGTCTTCTCTTCCTTACCTTTTCTGAGCATTTTTATTTACTGGTATTGAAGATTTGTCAGATTATATAAGCTGGTACATTTTGTGAAATTAAAAATAGTCTATCTTTGTGGCTTTGAAACTATCATTTGTATCTTGCTTATGGGAGACAAATAGTGGATAGGTGGAACAAGCTGACCACAAAATTGTCAAGTAATAGAGCTTTCCTCAAACATAATTGCAATTGCTCTAGTTCATTAGTCATGGTATTTATAGATGGGCTTACACTAGCACTCTGCAATCACTTGATAGAAATAGTTCTTGCAGAGATGTCTTTTCTCTGTAGGCAGATCAAACCTGCCTTTTGTTCTACAGCAATTAGTTTTTGAAGCCCTGTATTATCTGAAAAAAAAATCCCGTCACTGGAACTTCTCATACTCTCATCTGTTGACATCAAAAATTAATTGTAAGTGCATTCTCTTCCTGTCTGGATTGAGAAAAATCTAAAATTTTAAAATAAAGTAAGGAACAGTAGGCCCAGTAAGGGTCACACACTTCATTAGGTTCTTCCTTTATCATACTTTTTTTTTTCTTAAAAAATTACATAGGAAACAGAGTAGTTTACAAGAAATACACTTAGAAAATTCAAGAACTGTCATTATTATGATTATATCTCACTTCCCTATCTCTCCTTTCCTGTTATAGATCTCTTCTACCAGATTATAGCGTTCCTAGTGATGCTTCTTCTCTACAGATGCTCACTGACAGGCTGTTCCCTTGCCAACAGGGCACGGTCCCCTGGAGGCTGAATGCAGTGGGCAGAGCCAGGAATGGGTAATAGGGTTCAGCCACAGTCCCAGAAGCAGCAATCAGTGCACTGAAGCCAGGGTCCAGCCCAGGTGTCTGTTGAGAAGCCAAGGAGTTGGGACCAGAGACAGGCACACCTAGCAAGGTAGCATGGGCAAGGATGGGGTGCCCAGGTCTAGGCTGAATTGGAGATCCTGGGTGCTTGGTTTGGGGTCCCTGGTGATGTTGATCTGGGCAACTGAAGCCTGTTTGTAGCCTCAGGGGTCTCTCAGTTTTCTGGTTTATTTTAGTGGTTTTGTTTTTTGGGGGGTTTTTTGGAGGGTGGTGCTGGAGGTTTTTTGTTTGTTTGTTTTAGGTTTTTGTTTGGCTTTTTGTTTGTTTTTGTGTTGGTTTGTTTTTAAGTTTTGTTTTGGTTTTGGGGGTTTTTTGGTTTGTTTGTTTTTGTTTTGGTGTGTTGTTTGTTTGTTTTCATTCACCCTTTTCCTTTATTCTCAACCCTCTCCTTGATGACTGAAAGTTCACTTTGATCTCATCCACCAGCGTCAGGAAGCTCATTTTCGGGTCTCACAAAATACCAGTCTGTTTTCTACACCTCAGCTGGGGATGTTGGAAGGAAACTAGCCATACAGAGACCATTGCTGTAGCAGATCAGTGACGGACAATCTGAAATCCCACAAGCCAATGAATTGCAGTGAAATTTCCAAGTATCTCATAAAGTCTATCAGAACCCCTGAGGGTCCTTTTACCTTCTTCAAAGCAGCAGCACTCCACTGACATTCAGAAACCTCATCTCTCAATCCCTTCCTACTTCCTGGGGCATGAAATCCTGATGCTCAGGCCAGTCTGCTAGAGGAGAAAGGGGGTGGATGGGAATAATTCCTCTCTGATCCTGAAAATAATAAACTGCATGGACCTAGTGCTTAGCGAAGGAGTAGCTGGCCAGTCACAAAAACTGTTATTCATTTGTGACTTTCCTTAGTGTATGCCTAGAAACCCACCGCTAGGACTGATACAATGATTTATTTGCTATAAAATCGGTTATCAACACTGGAGGAAATTGCTTTTGTTTTACATGGGGGGAAATGGTTATATGAAAAGAATACTGCATAAGGACCCACTGGGAAAGGGGTTTTGCATTGCCATACAAAACAAGAATGACAGATTAATTAGAACTTTGGACGTTAATTATATTAGGGTTGATAACTCTAAGGTAAAAGCTGCACAAGAATGCTGTGTATATTTACACTGGAGAGTATTCAGTAACTGAAATCTGGAAGCCACTGCGACTTCTTTCTTTCATAACACCAATCACCCAAGTTTCACATTTCAAACACAACTCTGGAAGAGCAAAAGACTAATTCACTGGAGACACGTGTTCTTCAAAAAGCACAGTTTCTGACTGTGTCTTTTTCACTTTGGAGTGTTTCATCTTTGGGGGTGACAGGTATCTCCCATGCAGAAACAGAAGGGAACTCATCCAGTCAGCATGGTTACCTGACCTGTGTTGCCCACAATGCTTTTCCTTCCTGATATAAGCTAACAAAACCTCAGCTGGTGGTGGCACACAGACTATTGGTGCGAGATACAAAGTGAAGTATTGAAGACCAGTCTAGTTACTTGCTGTTCCTGCATGCTTGGTTGGAACAAGATATTTTGCAAACACTATAGTCTGGCTGTAGCTTACAGTCTTTAGGTGTGCAAAAACCTGAAGTCTGAGAGACAGAGTAAGATACTGGCTTGTAAACCATGAGCAGTACGCAGCCTGTGATAATAAACAGTCACTGAGACAGCTGGTGTCATAAACAGATGAGCAGAAAGAGATATTGCTACAACAGCACTTTTAGGGAGCATGTCTTCCTAAGCAGCCCTACCTGCACACATGGAAAAATCCAAAGATTTCTAAGCAAACGGTAGAGAGTAATATAAGTATTTTCTTTATTACTTTAAACATAGTCCATCTGTGACATAATGAGTTGTCAGGAATCCTAAGTATTATTGTTATCCAGGAGCAGTGTGGAGCAGGATGCAATTGAACTAGTAGCATCTGGTCCAAAGATGACTAAATTTAAAGCATACATATTTGGACTCCCCAAACATCCCTCACATTAACCATTATAGCATGTAAAAATGCATCTTTCCTGTCATAGGATACCATTAACTGGGAGAGGAATATGCTCATAGCTGTCACAGTTATTAATTCCATAGCCATAGTTGCCAACTGCTTACTGGCGTCAGTGGTTGTGTTCAGGATGATTACAGATGAAGTACATGAATAATCTATTGCCTGTTTTGGAGATGTGGTACCCTGTAGTGTAGTCCATGACAACTTTAACATCAAGCTAGTGTAATGTCTCCAAGGGTGTACAGAACACTGCAATCCCTCCTTCCAGTTTTCATTCAGTCTTTCAAAGTTAAGTCTCCTGGTGATATCTCCTTGTAATATCTGTTCCATTTTCAACTTTCAAGCCTGTAAATATTTTCTTCCAGCACTGTAGAGTTGTTTGAAGTGGATTTAAACCTGAAAATGTATTTATTTTTCATTGTTGTCTTTTGCAGACTCCTATTAGATAATCCAGGAACACAGCTGCTGATTTATAGAGCAATACTTCACATCACTGCTCTGATTTATTGGGTAGCCTCTATTTCGTTAGTTCAGCAAAATGAAAATGGTATTTTGGAGGCCAGAAGTGCCAAAAAGCATTGTTCATCATTAAAAATCTAACTTGAATAGCAAGTTGAATTACTAAGGTTCCACAGTAGCAGGGTTATGTCATGTCTCTTTTTTTGTGGTTAACTGTTAGATTAGAGAAACCACAGGACTCCAAGGTTAGCATTCACTCATATACGCATGTCTTTAAGCCTGGTTCAAGCAGGTTTGATGGTCCAACTGTAAGTTTGCCATTATTGTGAAAGTTTCTGGCATTATGTCATGTTCCGTTTTATGCATCACCTGTTTAAACTATGAATAAGTAGTAAAATGTGGCAATTTTCATAAGGAAATCTACTTTCTATAGTTGTATGGGTTATATTTGAGATTATAGATGTGATTTTGTATGAATTCTGTATTTGAGAAAGAGGTTTGATTTGGTTATTTTTCAGATTATCCCTTTACTTTTTCTGAAATGTAGAAATCAGAAGCTTATTTTTTTAATTGATTAGCATTATGGCTCTTGGTCTTGCACTGAACTTGGTGTAAGTATTTAGGATAGTATAATTTCTCAGAGATATAAGAACCCTACCCCAAGTTATTATTTTAAACTTTTAAAATGCTATAAATTTTCATCATAAAGCTTTTGGCCCTAGAAACATTTTCTCACTCACCTTAATTTGCCCTACCTCACATTCTTAGTTTTGTATCAGTTTTCTAAGAGCACTGATTTCTTTATAATTTTGTGTACATATTTTAAACAGTAGCCAATTTGTCAAGGTTGCTTATTTAAATACAGGTATACACATACATACATATATCTTTCCATATAATTATATAATTGCACATCTGTATCTCTCTGCATAATATCTATTGAGGGTTTTGATCTCTTTACACAACTGATTTCTCCCATTTGTTTATTTACTAATGTTTCTAAGACTACAGAGATTTTAGGTAAGCTTGTCTAAAATTTTACTCTTGCCTGCTTGAGTAGAAACAGTAGGTGACCACAAGACTGGTTTCATTGTCAGTCAAAACAAGTCACACCCTTGATCATGAAAAAGGTGTTATTGAATTTCATGGGTGGATTGGTAAGATTTTCATTCATGTCTATTCTTCCTTATGTATTGTGGTGTGATCAGAAATTACAAAACTACATGCATGTTTAATTTTTGAAAGATATCCTAAAGAAATTTGGAGGAGTCTTTTTATCCCTGTTTGACGTTTGGTGGCACAATATACTTTTGTCATGCAGAGAAAGAAATAGTACAAAAGAAGTTTTCCTACAGAGCATTTTCTGTATTTTAATGGAGATTCAAAGCCTGTGAAAGTCATCTTGCCAATTACTCTTCCTGAGCTTGGGTCACCTACCCAAGTTTGGCCAGCTACCTGTCTCTGGTACGACAGAATAATGAAGAAGGATGTAGGAGAAAGTTTTGGCTGCTTGTGTTTCTTTTCCCTTCTCCTGCCTCTCTATTTTTGCCCTGTGGGACAAGACAATGACATTTAGCAAGAAACCAGCTTTCTGTTCCTTGTAGCTGCATGTGTGAGTTCTCCACAAAGATTATGCATGGAAACATGACACATGTTCTGCCTGTGTCATATTGAGGCCACAGCATAGGATCATTCCCTTTCTGGCAAAGTAAAGGTAAGTAAACAACCACAGACATACAAGAACTGCAATGCTGGGAAGTCAACCCATGGCACACAAGGATAATATAAGCAGCGATATTGTCCCAAGAGTGATAATTTTTCAGGCCATTTACAAGAAATCTACTACAAGGGCAGCATGTAAATCATTTTCATTTATAGCAATGCCAGGTTGAGTTTTTAGAAAATGGCTCTGACTAGGAAAAAGCAGGTGGTGCATCTCAAATTTGGTATTTTAGTTTCCCACAACTTCAGCATTTGTGATTCTTCCTGATACTAATACATTCAATTCCGGTTTCATTTCTGTGCTGCAAATAGAGAGTCAAGGGTCATCCAGGCAGAATTGGTTCATTGCCTTGAAACTTGTAAGGAAATTGTTTAAAGAAGCAGTCTAACAAGGGACCTAGCTTTCACATCACTCATTAGCTGAACAAAATTCCCTTTAACTGATGAAGTATTTGAATAAAGCACACTGTTGGTAAGGCACTTAGTAGTTTGTAAATCCTGGCTGTCAAACAGGGATCCACAAGAGGGGGACTACTAAGAGGAAAATGTTGGTGTGTTTTCAGAATGAAATTGCACTACAGCAATATCTATCATTGAGAAGTTTTCTAGCCAAATCCACCCACAGTCCTATGAAAAGACAGGGATTAGATTTCAAAGGCTATAGAGAAACTCAGCCTAGTCTGGATTTGAAAACAGGATGTAAGCCATGTAAAAGGAAAGACTCAAATTGTAGTAATAACTTCTATCATTCTTAAATGATTTAGGACAGAGATAATCTTTCCCTGCTAAAAAACAAGTAAATCTCACCATTTGATGGTGAAGTATTGATAATCTTAGATTCACAGATACAACTATGAACTAAAATACTGTCTTTGAATAAATTGAAATCCTGGATATTTTACAGCATTTTAGCTGAGTGTTGCAGTGTAACAAACCCTCTGAGTGTTGTTGATTCCAGAGGAATCGGGGCATTATAGAAAAAAAATTATGCTAACAACCATACCCAAGAAAATAATGACAAATCTATCCTGGACAACTCTGAAAAATCAGTTCATGCAAATGTTTAACCTTATGTGAAATGACACTTATTACTGTCATGTAATTGGTGCTGTTTTAAGAAATGGCTAATCAATGGCTGTATTAACTTTCCAGAAGACAGAACCAGAATGGGTTCCAGATGGGCAGCGGGTGGGAGATCTGGGAAAATGAAAAGCATCTTGAATTCCAGTTCGGGGGAACTAGTCTTGTTTGTTAACTGCATTAAACGCTGAAAATATTTATTTATTGCTAAAGATTTATGCAGAAATATTTAGTTTGATGGCACTTCTCCCAGCAAGCTTTTAAAGAAATAAAACCCACATATTTTAATTCTTGTCAAAGTTCAGAACAAAATGGACTCATTTAATCCTCTGTTGTCCACTAAGGGTAAAACAGCACCTCTGCTAAGTTATCTACTTCTTTCTACACAAAATCTCAATTTCACCACTGTTCAAATCTGCCAAGAAGAGAAGGATTTTAGTATTCATCAAGTGAAAAATTAAAGTGTACTGTGGACATATTAATGAGGGACTTAATCTGTAAAATGTGAAGGCTTCTACCTTGACTGATGTCTTTTGGTAGCAGAAATTGATAATTGGGTATACACATGAGCCAAAATCGACCATTCAAGTTTTTTTCCTTGCTGCGTTTATTAAAGCTGGTAATTATTTGGCAAGAGAGGTTGATGTTTCCAGCTGGCATTTTAATAATGCATTGTAAGAGTCACTGAAGGACAGCTATTGCATCTGAAAATCTTGGCTGTTATTTTAGCAGACTCTGCTACAACTGGTAATGCATCACATCCTGCTGCTGGCAGGGAAAGCCCACTTCCTGCCAGGAGTCACAAAGAAGTAGCTCAGGCATGATATAAGTCTTGTAAATGGTAGCGTAATCTAATAATAGGCTCTACAATTCACATTTTATAATCACTATAAATATGATATGGTACCTCTTAAAAGTTGTATTGCTTTGTCAGGAACTCATATCAATAAGAAGTCTGTATCTGCACCTCTCTGGGCGAAGGAACAACATCCCTTCATTTTTACATCCTTGGCCTCAGATCAACTGGTGCTGCTACAGCTGCCACTTGAGTTAGCTGTTGTGATGCAAATCTGGATCTTCTTGACCATCTTCCCCAAATAGCACTTTCTCTGCTTCTGCTTCATTTTGCATTACTTTTAGATTTGTTTTTCACTGTTTCAGGCATCTATCATCAACTGCAAATTGTGCCTCATGCTTGAGTCATGTTTGGTAGTTATTTGGGGAATAAACAAAAGACTTCTGTTACACCGACTTCTCATTCCATTCTCCTCTTTGGGGAGGTAACAGGAATTCGGTATTTTACTTCCCACACCTCGATCAGTAATTTGAATTGTGGCAACTTTCCACAGCTGTGTCCTGACTGTAAATGTATGTTTATTTGACATTTTGTCTTTATCAAGAAGGCTTTCAATATTCAATTTTTATTTCATAGCAATCCTAATTTCTTTTTCAAATGTACTGCAGCCTCAGTTTAAATACTTGGACAGAATTATGGCTAAGGTTTGGTTCTATTCCAAACAAAAATAGATTCCTCAAGTTCTATTCTTACACTGGTCTGACTCATTGAATGCAAATGGTTGTTATTTACAGCTGGCTGACAGCTGTAACCCATTTGAAGCCTTCACTATTGCAGTGTATCACTGTCAGGAAGCTTTTAGCAAATATCCTAGCTGGAGCCATGACAAAATAGTTTAGTTGTTCTGTTAATAATCAGCACGCTGCATCTCATCCCACAAGTTTGTTAGGTCCGGCACTGGGAACTCCTTCCCTTGCTGAGGTAGCAGGACTGAGCAGCATTCATCAGATTCATCGGAGCAGCAGCACAGCAGGAAAACCAGAAAAAAAAATGAGACAGAGAGCAGAAAGCATGGGTTCAGATTGGAGTGGAAGTAGGATACAGCAGCACAGTGGCAGAGGTGCAGGCATGAAGCATCCTCCTGGCCCACTAACACTCTGCACCATTTCTCCTCCATTTTTCAACAGGGCGTGACCTCAGACACACTCATAAAATTGTGATTATATTATTCAAAATATAAGGTGAAACCCAGGAGGATTTAGCTGTGTATTGACTGGATATGACCTTTATTCTTTGCAGTATTTTTCTCCTATTGTTAGCATGCAGTTTATAATGTATTACTGTACTCTTCTTATGAACTACTGGAACTTCAATTCTTTTTTTTCTTCAATATGAAGTGTACAAAGGAGTTTGTTCCATTTAACTGTCTCTTTTCAAGAAGCCCTTTCTCTCATCTGGTGAAAAAAAGATTAAACATGATGAAAGTACCTGAATAGTGATGTTTCTTAGACTTTGTTTCTGTTCGGAGTTAGTTAATTCATAATTAGAAATATGAGACAACCGTCATTTCAGTTTAACACACTGGCTTTTTTTTTTTCTTTATCGACTGTCCTTTTATTATATACCCCTGGTTGAGGCACATGATCTCTTCTTCTGTTTATATGCTTAATTCAGGCTGTAGTTCCACCTCAAATAAGATTCAATAGGAAGTTTTAGGTTGGTTTATATTTTTGCATGGTTTTGGTCTAACTCAACCTATAAGAGCTGTTCCTTAATTTAAATATAACAAGTTTTTTGCCTTCATTCTAATTACCTATTCTGCTTTGTATTGTGTTTTAACATTGTGAGTTTAGAGACTAGTATAATTTCATTAATCTGAATTCTATTTCCAATGCTGTTACTAAGTAGCTGTGTTATTTTATGCTTATACACACTTCTTTTAAACAGGTGACATGATAAGTTTAAAATCGTGACTGATTGCTTCAATTAACTCAGTAATGAGTGTAATAATGTGTACTGTATAGAAAGCAGAAGAATTCTTAACACTTTCTCACAATTAATGAAAAAAGTGTGCTAAGCTGTATGAAGAACATAGCTGCTAGATATACCCTGGGGACTGAGGGGTGTCAGGCACAGTCCCCAGCATGTTGCACTAGCCCAGAGAGCTTCAGCTAACCATCAGAAGAAATATCTTTCTTGACTCTTATGATCCTAGATCTCAAACTGACCTGAGCAGCTTTTGTGAAAAACCACCATATTACCAGCTGAATATCCCAAAACAGTCTGTTGGGAAACAATATCCTCACTGAAAATTTCAGTTTCCTACTTTTAAGGGCTAAAGTTGTGTAATATAATCCAAAGGCTGACATTCTGTTTCACTTGATTTAGGTTAAGTGGAGTGAAAAGTACATTATAATTTCTCAAACAGCCAGGACAGTCACACATTTACAAGTGTTAGTAAAAGGCATCAGTGAAAAAAGAAATAAAACTGTAATTTTATCTTTTTTATAAAAAAAATAAATCTGAAGTCTGCTTGCAATCAGACAACCTATTGTAGGCTCTTTGCTGGCCCACACAATGAGAAACTTCTCTCTTCATCCAGACTTTTTATCATTTATCAGAAAAAATCTCCTTTATTGGGTCCCTTCTTTGAAGCTCTCCTTATTCATCTTGAACATCCTTAGAGATTGCTCTGACACTCCTCCCCTAAACTGAGGACTCTCTCACTTCTTTCAACAGAGCTCATTTTGGCAGATACGTCTTGAACTTGATTGTTGTATTACATTCGTTAACTAAAGAAATAAACATTCGCTGACTTGTACCTGGTGAGCTATAAATTCTGTGTATTTGACAGGCATTTGGCATGCAGATGAGATTTATCCTTGTAGTGCATCAGTGGTGCTTAGCTGAGAACAAACAGTATGGGAGTCACCTACTTCAGGGTGATATTTGCATTGTGAGGAATGAAGTCCAGATCCTATCTTTGAAAGCTGTAGCAACAATAGTATAACTTCATACAGGAGGAAATAAAGTTCAATTTACTCCATCTGAAAGATTTTTCCTGATACACATGAAGCTTTTTAGGCAGACAAACAAAATCCAGTCTACTCAGCAATGGAATGTAATATTTGTGGCATATTCTATCTATGAAGGATTACAGCAGCAGTTTCACAGGTCAGCAGTCAGTCACTAGTGACTATTTTACATTAAATAGGTGGAATTCAGTTATCTACTGTGAAAATTAGTTTTTTTTTGTTTGTGTCCAAGTGCCATTTTTTTTAAACGCTATGGAAAAACTAGTGGGATTCATTGAGTCATTGGTTCTTCTTTGTCTCTCCTCTAACAGGCATTTTCACAGTTCACTTTGCTATCTTACAATTTTAATTTCACTGTTAAACTGTTAAATATTTCCAACGCCTCCACATCACCACAACTGTTGCACCCTATTTTACATCGGTTTGATAATAAATCGCTGTGGTAATAAATCACACTGTCCTGTGGGAAAGGTGAAGTAGAAAACAGAGAGACACAAACTGCTCCTCAACATACTTATTTACTTAACCTGAGGGTTTGATAAAAGAAAACTCTTTAAGTGTAACTGCTGGATCACAGGAACAAAAAGAAGGGGGTGACAAACCAGAAAGTGCTCCTTCTTTAGCAAAGTTGGGGAAGGTGGTAGCTGTGGCGGAGCAGTGACATTACTCAGATATTACTCCTCTGTAACTGGAAGAGAGGATGCTGAGGCATTTTATTTATTTCTGCTCTTCTTTTGTTACCTAATAGGAACTGTGTTGGTTATTTACATTTCCCAGTTATCTTCTTTGTGTTTTCACTGTATATGGGATAGTTTATTTTCAATAGATACATCTCTGTTCTCTTTCTCTTAGGCCCTAAACCCACCTCTGCCCGGCTCCCAAGGCTGCATTCCTGCACTGGTGAGTCGTTGACCTTCTGTGGTTTGTTTACACCCCAGTGTGGAGCCCCTGCTCTCAGCCTCTGCCAGCACTCTTGAGGGCTTTGCGATGCTACCGCGAAAGCCAACAGGCTTCTGGCACGCAGTGACAGACCTTCAAAGGGCAGTAGCATCCCAAAGCTCAACATTAGCATAAGCCCCGTTGCCCTAGTTCCCTGCACAGTCAGTGTAGAGAGATAAGCTCTCCAGAGAGAAATTCAAGGTAGTGAAACCTCTCGAACCTCCTTCTGAAGGACCCCAGCTCTGAGAGTTGATGCTAGAAGAAGCCCAAGATGTTAGGTCTTTGAATATACTACCCACATTCATTATCCATCACCTACTGCCTCCACAGCCTCGCAAAGGAAGAGTAATTGTCCTGAGGATCAATCACTGTGGGATTGCTGAGCAGCACTGACAGGCACTGTGAGCGATAAATCCTCCCATGAGCTAGTTCAGCCAAAGAAATGAGGGAAGATACAGAAGAACAGTAATACTTGAAGGATACACTTTAATCCCTGACGCAGCCCACTCCGGGGTAGAGCAGGTGCTATGCCTCGGCTAGCCGAAGGGCTGCAGCATGCACTCCAGGCCTGAGGAGCTGTGACGCAGGGAGGCAGAAACCACGCAAGCACACAGCACCAGGAACCAGGTGGGAGTGAACTTTATTGACAGGGAGGCAGCCCCTTTTATAGGGTTTGCCGTGGAAGGATCTGGAACGGGGGAGGAGTTTGACAAATATGGATAGAGTAGGAGGGGTATGACTAAACTTGGAGTATAGGGGAGGAGAAAACGGAGAAGTTTCGTAACCAGGGGTAACAGGGGAGGAACTTACAAAGAACAGGGTGTATAACCAATTTTAAATGGAATTATCCAGATTATTCTTAAATTGATT
>VZRE01000497.1:0-41671 GCA_013396775.1 Cephalopterus ornatus
ACGGAATGGGGATGTCTCTGGGTGTTTCTCGTGCCCACACAACCAGAAGTAGGAATCTAAAGCGTGTGTCTAAATGCTCACATAGTCCCAATGCTTTGTTTCAGGCGAGCAATAGGTGAGACAAATGAGGAATAAAAAGGAAGAATAAGGAAAAGCAAGGAAAAGTACTAAGTGGGTTTGTAAAAAGAAGAGCTGTAACATGCTCTGGGCTCAGGGCCTCCAAAACAGCAAGGGTGAGTTTACGATAAAGTTTTGTTGCCAGGAGACTGTAACCACGGATCAGAAATGCTGATTAGTTGAAGTACTGGAGGGATGATGAAAAGAGACACCTCAGTGTCTGTGTTATGTCAAAACATAAACCAGCACAGTTATTTTCGAAAAGTTAAATACAACGATACAAATCCTAACAGCGTAAATCCAGGGGAAGTGATCACAGACTCTGATTTAAAGTTTGATTATAAAACATTGCTGGAGTTAATTGTTTAGGTGAGCTAGGACTTAAATCACTGGAGGAGGACAAAGATAAAAAGGTTAAACTTACACAGCTCTATCCTTCTTTCGGCACTAAATAAACCCAAACCTGTGGGTTTATTGGGCAGCCAAGGCAAGAGATGTTTATGTAACCTGTGTGTGCACAGCTCTGTGCTTTCCTAAGGAGCCACAACCTTCAGCAGAGTCATTACAGCATTAAAAAAAAAGGCATTTTAAGTTCCATGTGGGCATCAAAGAGGAAAGTTTAGAAAGAAATCTGAAAGAAATCAAAAAAAAAGGAAATAAGAATAGAATTTCAGAAGATATAGGTCTGGCCATCAGGTTCTTTTAATGGTAACAGGAAAATAATAACTTGCAAAAAAGTTAAAAAGCTCCTCTTTTATGTTCCTCCGGAAAGGCTGTCCTGGTCAGAGCAAAAGAAAATTGCCCACCATGAGGCAGGTTTGGATTCCTCGCTGTCATTTTGTTCCTGACAAAGCTGGCAAATACCTGTGGAAAAGAAAACATCTGCAAAATGCTTCTGTAGAAGTGGGGAGAAGAATGACCATTCAAGTAAAACCATTCCCATATGTTCATCTGCTTTTAAACCAGGTGTGGGGAGCATCTAGACTTGCGAAAGCTTTTGCAGCTCCTAAAAAACCCTGTAGCCTATTCAATAATGATATTAGATTAAAATCAATGATTTATACAGAGCATTCTTAAAAATTGCAAAATGTAATTGAATTATTTTGCCAATGGAGAAATGGGGAATAAAGGAGTTGTGCTTGCTTAACCTAATTTTGGGTTCTTAGCACGAGGTTTATAATTGCTTTAAGTAAGCAAGTTATTTGTATTCATTAGCAGTAATTGAGGAGTAAATGTGATAGGAACATATTTTCTCTTGGAAAACTCTACTAGTAAGTCTGTGATCTCAAATGTATCATTCCCGAGGCTGAGCCATCCTTAACATAATGGCTCCATCACTGATTATGCTGCAGGGTCAGATGGAACACACAGACACCCCTGAAATCCTGAGGGAGAACAGGCAACGAGATTTTATTGATAGTTCTCATCTAATCTGATTTTATTGTGATTTTTGCTGCCCTGCAAGAAATGCAGAATTGATCTGGATCTGCTTTCTGCCTGTGGGCTGGGTGGAAACTGGCGTGTGTGACTGCAGACTCCAGAGGGCTACACACTGGGCTTTGCTTCTGGGACACTGGTGGGGGATTCACAGCTCTGTTATTCCCAGTCCTGAGGGTACTGCACACACAGTGACTGGGAGCACAATGCTCCCAGTTCCTGAGCGAGCATCCTAAACCTTGGGTCCCTCTGTCTCTCCAGATGCTGTTTCCCAGTAATGTGTGTGATTAGCTGTTCTGTTCTGCCAACTGATACCAGTTTAAGGACAACCTGTCAGGCTTGGCTTCCTGGAAAAATGGGCATTAGAGGCCGGGTACCACCAGGAATTATTTGTCACTGGGTATTGGCTCCTGTAAAAGACTGCTGACACCTCCCTCTAATTCAGCTCCTGTAAATCCTAAATAAAACCGCCTTGGGAAATCCCACTGTGTCCTCCCAGCCCCAGAGGAATCACTGGGGCTGCTTTTAACAACCTGTGGCTTAAAATCCCTGCTGTGGCAGGGAATGCCCTCAGAAACTCATCAATTATGCTGGAGCTCCTCAAAGCTGGAAGTCATGAAGGAATTTTAAAAGCCAAGAGTTCATAAGAATTAAGCTTTTTCCCCAGGCAAATACTAGAATGCATGGCACAGGACATGCCCTTGGAGCTCACCCCCAGGCAGGCAGGGAGTGAGAAACTACCCTAAAACAGCAAAGTGGTGGGACATGCATTGCCTGCTTGCTTTATTCTCAATTCAACTGTTTCCTGCCATGAGGTTTCTGTAGGCAAATAAACCAAATTATCACCCAGGAAAGGACATACCGATTGACTGTGTTGCAGGAATCTCTTCATTGCACTGGGAGATGACAAAACTCATTCCTAAACAGGGTTTTCCTTGCTGGCAGAGCCAGAGACTGCTGCCCAAGGGATTAGTGATGTCCATGGAGCAGCCAACTGTCTGCAACAAAGACCTGCATTTTCTCAGCATACAAAAGCAAGCCGAGGATTACAAGGGCCCAAGGCTCCTCCTTATCTCCACATAACCCTTGTTTCAGGTTTCTTACCTCTTCTTAAAGGCTTGGAGTAACACCATTGAATTGATTTAAAACTTCAGAATGTTTGCTGCTAAAGTATTCATGCTGCTTATAAAAGAGAAGGGATTATCTTGCTTTTAAGCCTGTAATGTGCAAAGATCCCTATTGTCCACCATCTTAGAGATTTCAGAAAGGTATTATATATATATATTTATATTTATTTAGCCTGTTCCTACAGGGATCACTTCTCAGCTGCTAACTGGAGGTGAAAACATATTTGGAAACTGCCTGTTCCTACCATTTTGGTTCAATGTGCAGATGCAGAGGAAGGCCTTTAATTTGGGCTCAGTGGAGCTGTTTGCTTGAGCCCTTTCCTGTGCCTAAGCTGCACTTTGAGCTGGCTTTTCTGGCAGTGCTACCTGTGAGTCCAGAGGATAAACCAGAGCGTGAAGGAGTGTTGTAAAAGGTCTCTCTGTACTTACACGTTGTGTTTTTCTGTAGTGTGATTTTGCGGTTTGTTAGTGCTGATCTCCCACCCTGTCCAGACCTCGTGGCTGCATTTCCACACTGGGCACAGGAACTCCTTGTAAGTGCTGTTTCTGCAGAGTCAAGAAGGATATTTTCAGGAGCTGCCCCAGAGCCAGACGGACAAGCAGATATGGATCACCTGCTGGGCAGTCATTGATCCCAGCTGCTGCTTTAGGGGCTGGCTTTCTGTTAAAGCCACACTGTCAATGATCTGTCCCAAATCCGATTTACTTTCCCAGACAAAGAGGATGCACCCGGTGGGGAGAAAAGTAACCATTGGGAGGATCATTAGCAGCATTTATTCCAAGTGAGGTGCTTGGTTTTCAAGTAGAGATAAAAGCCCGAGGTGTTAATACCTTGCTGCCACTGGCATTTGGATTTCCAGGGATTCTCTGTGGCTCGGACACTGCTGTCACATCTACAGTTCAATTGTGGCTTGTAAGCTGCTTAAATATTAAATGGTTATTGATTCCTTATCCTGGGAAACCTGAGAGTTTAAGGCAACTGACAACTTGCAGGAAAGACTCGGTCCTGGATAAAAATGGAAGTGATGGGGTTTGAAGAGAGAGTGTTGTGGAACAGCTGGACAGGGAGCAGGAGAACGGATGTTACTGCAACCAGGGGATTACTTAATGCTAAAACAGGCAAAACAGCCTGAAAACCTTGGTTTGCCTTGGTCTGTGGTTCTTTTGGGACCAAAGGCAGGTTTCAGGGGCTGCAGCAGCAGAGGATTTGCTTGTAGGGGACATCGGTGCTAAACGGATTTGCTCTGCAGTTAAACAAAAGGGACTTGTCACGGATTTAGAAATAAGGTGGTTCCCAACTCAGAGCCTGGAGCTGAAGGATGTTGCTTGTCCTGTGGTTCAGGTTGTCTCTCAGTGACTTCTATCAGCTACCAAGAGTTTCCAGGAGAGGTTACTCAGCATTGAGTGTTCAGCCCTTGGAGATCTTCAGAAACACACCAAGGAAGTAAAGAACATATTTTGGCAAAGACAGAGTGTTTTTCCATCCAGCCCTGGCCTTTTGATGTGAAAAGTGTAACCTGCAACATTCTTATTCTATAGCAGAATATCCAAGCCCACAGTTTAAGTGTTGAATTGAGGAAAGCCCAGTTTGCAGGGTGGATTTAAACTCCCCCAGAGTTTGGGCAGGTTCAGTTTTTAATGCAATTCTCTTCACTATCTCTTTTAGGTTACAAAATCTGTGCCACACACTTTGATTTCCTCACACGACTGGTTTGATATCGCTCTCCAGGCTGTATTTTTCCTTCATTTTTAAATAATCAGACATTTTAAAGTGAGCAAGCTGCTGATTACTGACTAATTGGCTTTAGCAAACAGATCTTGCTGGCTGGTTACCTAAAGCCAATCCTTATTAATATTCCCACACACGCAGGAGCTGCTCTCCCTCGTTGGAAGCTGATGTTACATCTCTTTAGCCACTTAGAAAATAAACCTAAGTGAATTAGGACTGATTCCTTACCTTGTGATAAAAACACTTGCCCCTCCAAATCACCCAGGCATTCCTGGCTGAGGATGGAATGGAAAACATGTAGGGAGAAGAAGGAATTTGGTGTTGCTGAGGGTTAAACATCTGTGGCAGGGCTTGCTCCCCACCTGGGCAATCAGAAACACATTTAATATTTAATATTATAGATTATAGGTACAAGAAGTAGGTTTTCCTTCCATATTCCATGTTTTCTTGGGTTTTGTTTGTTTGTTATATGGGCAATAAAGATTAATTCACACTTTACATGTTTCACTCAAGTTCAGCCTCTCACAGCATTTCCCCCCCTTTCGTTAAATATGCGGATTCACACCCTCACTCTCTTGGAGGGTGTTTCTTTATCCCTTTTGCTGAGCTGCTCAGGAAATTAATTGCTTTTATTACAGCTAAAGGCCCTTAAATGCAGATACAGCTGAGAGAATGAAAGATATAAAGTTGTTCAGATTTTCTGAGCAATTTCTTTTTCTACCTGAATAGTAATTCCCTTCCTCAGTCTTAAATAGGCTCAAAGTCCCTTCCTTCCCTAAATGCTGAAACCCCAAAGCAGAACAGTGTTTTATGCTGGACAACTTACAGAGCTTGTGCTGTGCATCCTGAAAATCCTCTGGCAAGGTTCTGGAATCCTTGTGCTGCTGCCAGGAGTGTTGCTGTAAAATAAAAATAACCCGTGTCCCAAAAGTGCACAGGAATGGAAGTTGTCGTTCAGAAATGCTGAGCAGGTTTTTTTGTGCCCAGAATTTGAGAAGCTACAGGAAAGTATTCTTAGGTGACTTCTCCTGGTAAAGGTCACACAAATGTTCCAACCGTGCCAGGAACAGCCTGTGCAGGGCATTCAGCCCTTCTACCAGAGAATCTCTTCAGTTGCTCTTTGTGCGTAGAGACAAAAAACTCTAATTATTACACTTGCATAATTATTATATTATTATATAATAGATGTGATTATTATATAATTATAATGTAGTTGTTATAATTGTATAGTCTAGTGATTGTAATAAATGTGTGGCTAAGGAATGCCATACGGAGCCCATTCCCTCTCAGCAGTACCCAGGATATATTTTGGAGGCCAGAAAATGAGACTTTTCCTCAGCGAATGCCTGCATCTCATCCCAGTGTGTTTGTGGAAACATGCAGGACACAACAATCCACAAGCCAGTTCCTCATGCTCAGTATCTGTAATCAAACAGCTGCTCTGTTTTCCAGTGGGACATTCCCACCTGCCCCGGAGGAGCCCCAAATGTTCGGGGTTTTAGTGCAGAGTGCTTTCAAAACAGAAGTGAACCCACGTTTATTCCATGTGCTTGTTGTTGACTTTGTGAAGCCCCAAACTCCACAGCAATTTACCATAAGTGCACTGGCGGGGGAAGGAATTGGCATTAAAAAAATCCCGGGAAAAACTGCAAATTAAAAATAAAGTCAAATAAAACTCTTGGTTTAGATGGAGACGCTCAGGGGAAGTCGAGTGGTTAATTTAATCATCTGTATTTGACGTAGATACAAGAATTCTGCAGCCTCTCCCATCTGGAATGTCACTGGGAAATTGCCAGTGTTGGTGTTTCTGTCACACATACAGTTTAAAAGTACAATATAAAAATAATAATATAATATGATAAAAATAAATAATAATGTAAAAGAATAACACTAATAGTAATTCTAATAATATAAAATAATAACATTAAGAAAATAATATAAAATTTTTATATTACTATATTTTATATTAAATATTTTATTACAGTAATATAATGA
Organism: Cephalopterus ornatus; assembly: GCA_013396775.1. Lineage (NCBI taxonomy): Eukaryota > Metazoa > Chordata > Aves > Passeriformes > Cotingidae > Cephalopterus > Cephalopterus ornatus. Next base: position 6,406 of record VZRE01000497.1, read on the forward strand.
TAGAAAATGTTGAAAGTAATAATATAAAATAAAAATATAACAATAAAATCTCAAGTAACTTCTCCTTTCATTTTTCTTTTCTTTGCTGTGATTATATGACCTGAAAGAAATTATTTGATTGTTGAAGATTGTTAAAGTGCATTTTTCATCCCTTTTCCGCTTCCACACGTTCCACTGCTCTTCCTGTCACTCTGCTGTTACTCACTCAGTGCTCCCGATCTACAGATCATGTTTCCAGTTACAGTGTTCAGAGCACAGGATGAATCTTTGCCCATCTCATTGCAGATTAAACAGAATGATTTGGAATATTAAAAACCTCTTGTGCTACAGCACGAGAAGCTTTCCAGTCTCTTGTTTTGCCCCTTGATGGAGGATCAAACCCTGGCTGTTTGCTTGTTGCGGGAAGCAACGGCAGCAAAAATCCCCGGTACCTAATTTTCATTCCTGGGACATAAAAAAATCACTGTTTTGTTCTCCAGGGCAATAAGAGCCCGCAGTGCAGCCTGTTGCTGTGTATGGCACTGGCATCGATGGGGCAGTTTTATTGTGCTCTCAGCTGAAGCGCTTCCAGAAGTGCTGTTCACAGCAGCAGAGCAGCCAGGGAGTGATGGAGCTCGGAGCACACTTGTTCTCTAATGGGAAAAACGCCATCAAGTGCTGGCCCTGCTGGAGCCACAAATGTATCCCTTGCATTCTCTGTAGTATTAAATTGGTGCTTTTTCTTCCCATTTCACTTCCAGCAGCAACAGGCACTTGGAATTGCCCTGAGCCCACCTTAACACCAGTATAACTGACTCAGTCAGCCTTTGCCCCCTTTCTCTGTGGGATTCACTTTTTTGTTGTTGTTCGGGGTGGTCTTTTGTTTCACTTATTGTTAAAAGTGAATCGTTTCACTTCTGTAATTCTCTTTTCATAATTCGACATCCATCAGGTCCCTTGCTTTCCCTAGAGCAGTTTTAGCACTTCCCCCACGTGCTGTTCCTACTCACCCACACAGTTTCCTTTCTTTTCTTTTTCAATTATAGAGAGGGAAATGTTAGCACAGTTCAGCTGCTTATAAATCATTGATCCAGATCATTAACTGAGCACTTCAACATCGGCAGGGAACAGGGGATATTTTACACAGTGCTAAGAGGTATTGGCTTTCCTGGGAGTTCTTCATAAAACCATGGAATCTTTAGGTTGGAAAGGCCCTCTAGGATGAGCGTCCAAGCATTCACCCAGCACTGCCAAGGCCACCACTAACCCGTGTCCCCAAAAGCCACAGCCACACGGCTTTTAAATCCCTGCTGCTCCGGGGTGTAAGAGGAGCCTTTCCTCAGAGTCTGCCACTAATTGCTAATGATGGATTATACGTAAAATTCGCTTTCCTTTGGAAAACCTCCTCCTTTGTGGTGAGCAATGCAAATAATCCTTCTCTGGTCCAACCGAATGTATTGGTGATTAATATCAAATGAAGATAAATCAGCTGTGAACAGTGCACTCAATATGCACTGCAATCAGTCAAGGGAACATCACATCCTATTAATCCCTGGGTTTCTCTTCCAGCAGCCTGTGTTTTGGTGTGTTCAGTGTTCTGATCCTCCTGAGCCACTTCCATGCTCACCACACCTGGAGACTTTCATCGCTGCGGCTCCTCAGCCTCTCCTCCTCTCTCAGAGGGTGTTTGTTGCCCTCAGCACCCACTTACAGCTCAGCAGATAAACCCTTATATCCTAAACACAGCATCATTGTCCCAGCTGGGGCTCTTACCTTTTGTAGGTGCCAAGGGGCTGCTCCTGGTGTGACTGTCACCGACCTGCACACCGTGCCCATGCCGTGGGCTGGGTCATTGCCATCCCCTGGCGGCGGCGTCCTGGTGTGGGCACAGCCCCTCCTGGGCTGGGGCTGCAGAGCTAGCTGAAGTTCCACCAGAAGACCCTCTCAGGTCCCTGTAGATGGTCCTGTCGTGGCTTTTTTCTGTTTTCAGTGTGTCTGACACTTTGAAGGCTGAGCCTCATTACAGACCCCGGGCTGGGAAAGGAGTTCTGTGGGATGGGAACATCTGAAACAAGGGAAAAAGAGGGGCTGCAAAATTCAAATGACATTTTGGGCACATTTTTGTCCTGTGATGGAGCCCTGGGAAATACCTGTTCAAAACAAGGAACTAGAAACCAGAGACCTTAAAATGAGAGCAAAATTGATGCCTCTTTACTGAGCATTTGAGACAGAGACATATTTAATTCATCATGGAGCTTTTCATGCTCAGAACACAAATACTATTCCTAATGCAGCAACGGAGCCATTTGCAAGGCCAATTCTGCTCCTGTGCTTTCTGTTTTCTGTAACGCAGCTCTCCTCTTACTTCACTGTACAGAAAATGCTGGTTTCTGCCAGTATCCATTGGCTACTGCAGCAACAAACTCCTGTACCACAGACCAAGGGAAGGCTAAAGCAAAACACTGCTCCCATGGATAAAAAAGCTGCAGCTCCCCAAATCCCGGAGCAAGAAGGCAGAAGGCACAATTGAAGTGTTTGCTACTATATTAACGTTTCAGTGACAAATTAGATTTCATTCCCAAGCTCGGTTTCTGCCTTTCTCAGCCTCTTAATGAGGGTGATCTGTCTTCTGAGAATGTCAAACAGTGGTTCCAAAATAGAATAAATTCTTAATAATGCAATCAGATAGTTAAACATTAGCACTTGCAAAAATTTTTGGCACGAAGTGTTCTCATTAAAGGCTGTTCCTCCCTTGTTTATGGCAAAGAGGGTTAGGAATGCTGAGGCAGCAAGATGTGAGTCTCCTTCAAAACCACCCAGATCCATATTTCAATGATGTGGCAATGCTGGAAGGGCTGGAGGAAACCAAGCCCGTATCCAGTAATGTCTTAATTCAGTTTGAGCTGAAATGGTGCTCAAAGGCTCTCTCAGAGGTCACTGAATCCTTATAAGGATGAAAATCAACTGCCCTGTAAATGGGGAGTAGCTCCAGGAATCCAACAAGATGCTGGGACCCATTTTTAATTAAAACACTTGAAAGTGTTTCCGTGGCAAACAGATCTTTTAGGAGCTATGATAGTTACTTAATAGGGACAATCTGGCTCTGCCTGCTATCCCATAACATCTAGGAATATCCATTGCATCACCAAACTTGGATAAGATGCCAGGATGAGTAAACGCAAAGTTGAGTATCTGGCAGATTAATAAAAAGCAAGCACATCCTCTTTCCATGTGCAGGGAAAATGTATGTGAGGAAAAGAAAGTATTGGAAAAATAAAGCCATCTGGTGTGAGAACAGCAAAGCTCCTTGAAAAATGATGTCTGCTCCAACAGGGGCACAAAACAAACAAACAAACCCCTCCCTGGGATCCTAATGTCTTCCACTTGCCTTAGTTCAATAAATATATCCCATGTTTTCCTTCTCCTCCACTGAAATGGAGTTTCCAAACTTTACAAGGAAGAGCTGCTTTGGAATGAAAAAGTGAACCCTTCAATTTTCATTCCTGTAAGACAAAAACAGGATTTTTTTTTCCTAAACCACTTGAGTGTGAAGTTTGACTCCATCCAAAACATGCATAAATCTGGGCAAAGTTTATATTTAAAGACAGGGGCACTTTTTAGTGAAAAACATTAAGTTGGAAAGCATTAAATGTGAAATTTTCAGCCAGATGTAGTGAACAGGGTCCAAAAGCAACTTCAATCAACATATTGCTGAAGAAAAGCCATAAATGGTATAACATCATCCTGAAGTAAAATTTAAATGACAGCCCTAAGGCATGAAACAAATTGAGTTACAATTATCAAATCAGGCTGTCAATATTTTGATCCTCCAACAGTGCAAGTTTGCTGAAGAAAATTCCAGTCAGGCTCCAATTTCACACATCATTGGGAACAATAACAAGCAGTGGCAGATAAGAACCACTCCATGTCCTAATCCATGGGAATGTGAGCTGGGAGGAGCAATGAGACAATTGTCCCAGCCAACTAAAACTGAGAGCCTATTACGGAGTCATTTCCTTAGGCTTGGTAATGGGCAATAATCATCTATAAACTCCTATTACCAGTAAGACTCTAAAATTTAAATCTCACGGACATTTTCAGGAGGGGCCACTCTCAAAACACTGTTGCTGCTCTGTTCTAACGCCATGAACATCACATGATTTGTTCATCTGCTGTAGGGCACAGCAGAGGAGCTGGAAACCCATTTCTAGGAAGTGCCTGGAATGAGAGTCCAATGGTCAGTCCTACATCCAGGCGGACGGGTCAGGGAGCAGCTGACAGGCTGGTTCCCTCAGGGATCAGAGAGGGGTATTACAGGCTGGTTCCCTCAGGGATCAGAGAGGGGTATTACAGGCTGGTTCCCTCAGGGATCAGAGGGGTATTACAGGCTGGTTCCCTCAGGGATCAGAGGGGTATTACAGGCTGGTTCCCTTAAGGATCAGAGGGGGCTATTACAAGCTGACCCATCAATGGATGTTGGCCTTGGCTCCCAGAAACCTGCCGAGTGGTGCAAGAATTTGGTCTCTATCTATTTATCTGGGTATAACACTGTCAGTGCAGTGCCCGGGGCCATCCCACTGCTGGGGCTGCCCACAATGACATCAATATTGCTGTGGGCTCCCTTTGCTGCCTCCCTTCTCTGCCCACCACACTTAAGCAGCACTTGGAAGAGTTTTCCAGCACTGCTGACCTTAACAGAATCCACACTTGAAAGGGGAGAACTCAGGATCCTGCTGCTGTTTAGCTCAGTTCCTAATTCTGTGTGTTCAGTGTTGGCTTCTGAAGTCATTGAATTAAAGAGCACAAAATTCCCAAAGTCAAACAAAAGCTCGACATCCTTTCCCTTTTCCATCATTTTCTATGTATTTCAAATAGTCCTGATTTATTAATGGCAGCTCTGGGGGAAGGGAGATCAGAGATACTACAAAACCTGCCCAGCTTTAGAACCAACTGTAGTTGGAATTCATCAGAGTGTAGCATGTTTTTATGTTTTTGAGAAATACACATTGACAACATAATCAAATATTTATCCTCCTCTAAAAAGCCATTATTACAAATCCATTCTCATCTTCACATGTTCAGTGCCACAGTTCCTGAACATTCAGGCAATTTCAGGCTTTCTTTGTGATATAAGATTTGTTCTTTCCTTTCCTGAAGGATCTTCCTTGACTGCCTTCACTCAACTGAATTTCCATTGTGAAAGGAATGTTTTTACATCTTGTATTACTTGTACTGATTAAAAATGGAGTTTCACTTACACAGGTACTAACCAGTGCCAGGTTGCTCCTTGTTTTTTAAATGGAGTGAAGAAAATGGACATGTGGGGGCAGTAACTTTTTAAATTTACATTTTTTTAATGACCTAAAAAAGCTAATTCAGAGCCTCATTAAAGCTAATATTAAACCTGCCTCTATTCAGGAAAGCAATTAAGCAGTTTAGAGATGAACATGTCCCTAAATGTCCTCCCAAATCACAGAGATTAGGGCTCATCACTCTGGATTAGACACTGGATTACAAATCAGAGGAAAAGATACTTCATTAGTGGGGTTATGTCAAGAAAAGGAAATTATACCATTTGATTGATGCACCCAATTAAAACTGTCTGAAAGAGCTCAAAATGCAATCACAGGCACAGGGGAGCGCTCAGAAATGCTCCGAACAGCAATAATTGTTCATACAAATTATTTAGCAGAGATTTTGTAGAGCAAAATGTGCTGGGAAAATCTAAACTGCTCCCGGTCAGTCCTGGAGCGCCGACTGCCCAGACTCCCTGAATTATTCACTACCCAGCATCTGTTGGGCTGGGGTATCCCAAAAGTTATTGATTAGGTATTTCAGAGGAGTTGGAGGCATTCTGAGAAATGTGTTTCTCTTCTCTCTCGTTATTTTGTAACATGTTGGGGTTTTCCTAAAAAAATGCCGAGGGCTTGAACCCTGCCTCATTTATGGCTGGTGATTCACACCCAGACTGAGTTACTGGGGCTGGCACCATTAGAAGAGTTCCCAACCTGTTCAATATTGCATTTCACTTGGGAAATGAAATATTTTTTTTTTTGCCTAAAAAATATGTTGCAGATAATGACAGAACAGCCAAGCAAAAATACCAACTCATAATACACGTGACAGACTAAAAGCTTTCTGGTGGATATCTATCAAAACCTTTGTGGTTTGGAAAGGATGATTTACTGGTTTTTTTCCTCTCTTTACTTCCGCAGGTGGAATTCAGCAGCTTTTTAACCTACAGCAGAATAAATTCTTGATTCTTGGGACTGGGCAGTGTTGGGTGTAATATGTCATAAGAACTTGAAAGTGGCTGACATCTACAGAGGAATCCAATTAATATATAAAATAGAGAGAATTAATAATATAACATACAGTTATACATTATGATAATATATCATAATTATATATATATTATAAACATATATATATGTTCAGAGGAACATAATATATATGATAATGTATAATTATGTATAATACCATTAATAAATTAATCTCTATATCAGGTGATCAGAAGAAGCTTTTCCCAGTTCACTGACGGAGACACCGAATGTATCAACTCAAACTTTACCAGTGAAATTCAAGTGTTAGGGAGGAAATTTCCTCCTGAACCCACAGGATGTAAGCCCATATTTCAAAATGCACAGAGATGCAGAATTCCTGCAGCACTTCCTGAGATCAAGGAGGGGACAGCAGTGTGACAAAAAAACTCCTCGGACTGGCAACCTCCTCTGAAGGAGGGGAGGGAAATAGGACAAGGAACGTTCAGCCTCTAATTCTTCTGATTTGACATATGTTTTTAATCTCTTGGAAGGAGCAGGAGAGTTTAAGCCTAGCAAGGATTAGTGTAATACTTCTCTGTTACTCGTGTTTTGTAAGCATAGGCTTAATATTTGATGTGCCTTTACCACATCCCAGATCTCCCGAACTTTATCCCGATGTTATTTCTGGATGTGGCCCGTGTGCGAAATCAGAAATAGAGCAATGCCTTTAGATTCCCTCAGGATGGAAGGCAGGCTGTGGCTGTGGATCTATAATTCCCGTCTGTCTGAGTGTGGCACCACGTGTCCCGCAGCGTTGGTGTGGCTGTGGCTCTGCAGCGGGGTGTGGGCTGCAGGTGCCAGACTGTTCCCGACGATCCGTGAGTGTCTGCTCGGCAAACACACGGGTACGCAGTGACACGCAAATCATTGCGGCTGATTTCAGTGCGTCTCCGGGGAATTTCCATGCCACCAGCCACATATCCTGGAGGCCTAATTTTAATAGCTGTGAGCGCGTAAAATGCCCGATGCTTTAATTCTGCATTATTTTAAAGCTTTTATTTGCTGGAGCTCCTGCAGCTGACAGGATCCACACAGGACAGTGCTGGGCAAAGAGGGGCTGGAGAAAGGTAATGACTAAAAATGAGCAAATTCCTGTCCCTTTTTAGGGCTCTTGTCCCTTTTCTGGGTGTTTTGGGAAGGCTCTTGCATTGCAACACTAAACCCGTTTCCATCAGTGGCCTAAAGGCAACAAATGTGTGAGCTTTGCAGATTATTTAGACAATCTCCTCCTAGTCCATAGCTGCTGGAGCAGCAGCCCCAAGGAGTTCTGCTCACCTGGCTTGAAGTGCATCCTGTGACCGGAGCATCGGAAGACAAGGCTTCGGTTGAGATCCAGCCTCTGGAATTGGAGTTGCTCCCAAAGCAGTTGCAGGAATTAAGCAGAAGTGATTTCTAATGAGGAACTGCAATTGGCTCCTTGCTCCCTGGCAAACTGAAACAGACACAAAATCAATCAAAACTCGGCGTAAATTATACGTCTGACTTTACTGAGCTTAGCCAAAACCCCCAAGCTGGCAGCAATAAAAGGCCCTTTGCTCTGAGGGGCAGCAGAGCCCACACCCCAAATGGGGCTGGAGAGTTAAATCCCTCCAGTTTGGGTCTCAGGTCCCTTTTTCCCTACCCACATTCCAGTTAAACAAACATTTGATGTTTCATTTCCCAGGTTATATGATGTGGGGAAAAGTGCAGGAACCATCAACATTTCACATCCAGCCTTAAAATCCACGGTACCATTTTGGATTAGGGGAATAATAAATCTTTCAGAGGAACAAATGTTCCAATCCTGGAGCAATAGGCCAGGGAGACAGAGGTTTAATGAACTCTTTAGAGATGGGTTTTCAGCTGGTGTAAATTGGCTCAGCGTCAATGGAGCTCACAAAAAAAACCTGCTTTATATAAATATACAGTAATGATCTCTCTCTCTTTTCTGTTGGGAAGCTTTTATCCTCAAAAGCCGTGTTCCATGTGAATTATCTTCATCATTTGAAGATGTAGGCTCTGGCCTCTGCATTTAACTGTGGCACTTGCTATCAGAAAATCAGGCAGTGCTTCCTAAGGGGAGCTCATGCCTTGAGTTCAGCTGTCACAGCCACTCGAGCTGCCTTGGGTAATTGGCTCCTCACAAATCTTTATCTAAAACAGGAAGGCAAATAACTATTAAAACCTTAACCTAAACTGAGGCAGTAAATTAGCCCACAAATTTCTTTTACTGCTCCGTTTTGCATGGATTTCCTCAGCCCATAAATCAGAGCTGAAGGAGAAGTTCTCAGGATCCACGAGGATCTGTGGGGTCTGGAGCCACAAATGTCGGAGCTGAGGAGGCTCAGCCAGGTTCCTGAACATGGCTCTCAGCCTCACTTTTTAAACCCTTGTAGGAGTGTTTCAGGGTGAATTTTTGAACTGTGGGAGGACTTGAACAGTCCTATAGTGATGTGGCTTTTATCTGAATAACATATATTGATCTCTTTTTATCCGAATACCACAGACATGGGCAATCCAACACCTAAAAGACTAAGGCACCCAGCTCAATACCTGGACTGGGAATTGTTGCAGGTAAAAATCCTTGTTGGAGTATTCCTGTGATTTTTAAATGCTGCATATTGTGTTCTCTGTTATGGAAGTAGGTCAAGGAGTTTGTTTTCTGGCATTTTCCCCTCTGTATCTCTGTTATATCTTTGCAGTCAAATTCCTCTTTAAAGTACATGTCAATTAAAATTCAGCCCTTTTGTCTTGGAGAATAGGGTCTGGGTGTTAAGGCCTCAATTTGTATTTCAATACCTTTGCTTGAAGCTAAACTTCAGAAAACTCCTGTTTTTCTGGACCTGGAGTGTCTTGTTCTTTTACAGCTGCTGCTCTTTAAATGCTGCTTTTTTGACATGTGTCTAATAGCAGATTCTTAGACAAACTCACACAATTTAGCCAATGAATATCTTGTAAGTCCCACAGAGAAGGGAATTTGGGCTATTTTACTTTTTGGAATGCAAAGCCTTGCTGCTCCCAGGGCCGGCCTGGTTGCCATGGTTACCTGCGACACTCTCCCTCAACCTGAGGAGCCAGACTACGCTTTTTCCTCTGCATTGGATGTGTCCACGTGGACATTCCCTGGAAAACGGGAGCTGTAGGGCAAAATCAGCCTGCAACACTCAGTCTTTGCAGGGAAAAGGATGGAACAAAACTCCTGATGCTCCACAGAAACAAAAAACTGTGTCACTCCACCCTCACCTTTCCAAGTTGCTCAAAATCTCCTTCCACACAGCAACATTTGATTCTTTTGGGGGCAGGTGAGGCTGGACAGGCTTTCTCGGATGTCACCACCGAAACCTCCCTCACTGCCCTTCTCAGGCTCCTGCACTCCAGCTCCTTTGGAGGTTCTCCCTTGGATTTGTTCCTCAGGGATAGCAGTGGCTATCACACCCAGGGCAGGATGTTTCCCTCTGCTCTCTGCTGCATCATCATTTATCTGCTGATACACCTAATAGTGGCTTGGAATTTAACAGGGATATTTGAATTTCAAGGTGGAGAAACATCGAAGACAATTTTGTGTTCCCCTGAAAAGTTTCCATCTGTCAGACATTTCCAAAGCCCAGGGTCTCCCATCAATATTTATAACACTCAGCTCAGTGTTTTCACAAAAGAGCTATTAATGCAACATTTCAGCTCTGGTGACAAGTTACATTTAGTGCTGTCAACAAACAAAGATGTTCTTTGTTTGCAAAATCCCCTCTTTTCCTTTTTTTAATCGACCATTAGGTTTCAGTTTTGAAGGAAATGTGCAGATATGCTTTCCAATATTTTCTGGAAGGTTAGTGGAGAGGTGACAGAGGGAGGTTATGGATTAATTTTCCCAGGAGGTTAAATAAAGCTTTTTGTGCAGGTTCTTTGCTTGGGATGAAACTCCTGAATTCCTAAAGAGGACTAGGGAACTTCAGGAGGGGAGAGCCTCTGAACTAAGGATTTAATTTGTCAGTGCTTATTTTTCTTCCTGTGCTAATCAGTCTCTTCTGAGGGTTATCAGTGTGTATATGGAAGCGAGAAATTGGATGTAAGTGGCTCTATGAATTCAGTTTAAAAGATGTTACTTTTGCAGGTTGGAATTAGTCGGCTCCAATCATTGTAGTTGGATTTAAGCAGCAGTAGGAAAAACGTAGAATAATTTCTGTACTGCCCCCGGTCTCTGTCCAGCTGGTTAATTGAACTGTGAGCATGTAACGAGCCCCTGCCAAGATCCAATCTTTAAACCACTTCAAATCCCATCAAACAGCTCCGTTCCACAGAACCCTCCACTTGAGGCAGCGCTGCCTTTCCCCTTTCCCGGTCCTTGTGGAGCTCTCCAGCAGCCAAAGGACCTGCACACACCTCTCTGCTCCGGAATGTGTGCAGAGCCCCGGGAAGGGGACAACCGGAGAACTCCAGGGCAGGCATTCCTGAGCCTGTTGGATTTCGGAGCTGCTCACACACACTCCCGGCTCTCTGAGGGAACAGAGCACTGTCCTTGGGGTTTTGCCAGACCCTGGTTAATTGTTCTTCATTAGGAGCGGCCTCAGGCTCGAGAGGATCCGTACAGAGGCCGTGATCCATCTCAGCCATGCCATGGCTGGGGAAGAACCTGCTCTGTGGTTTAGCCTGGCAAAACCCTCTCCAAACTGCAGTTCAGATAAATGCAGGGGGATCTCCTTTGGGCTAAAGGGGCTCATGATTTTCATTTTCTATTAATTTCATTTCCTCCACCATCCTGCCACGTGCTACGTCTCCTGTATCATCTGGAAAACCAGTGGAGGAATGGAAACACAGCCAGAGATGAACAGAACTACTCTGACAGTGACAGTGATGGGAAAATAATCACTCTGAGCTGTGCTGGCTCATTTGGCTCTCACTCCAAGGTCATGGCTTCTAGTATCTCTACAAATGCTGCACAGAACTGTGGCCAAAGTAGGGGGGAAATCAGGAGTAAGATCAAAATCTGGAACTCTTTTTAAAATCCTCTCCAAACCCCAAGATTCCATAGCTGCCCATATAAAAATTATGGAGCAGTTGTAATTTGGGCAGCCTGGAGACCCACCCAAAGCCATGAGCTGTCATTCCAGCTGCTGCAGACTGACTGCTCTGGGGCAGTACAATCCAGCTCCAGCTGACTGTAACTAGGGAGCCGGGGACCTCCCCAAAATGCAGTTTTGATCCCAGCTTTCCTGAGGTCAATAATCATCCCCACTGAATTTCAAGGCCACTGCTGGATATGCTGAGACTCAGGAATCAAGAAAACAACAAAAGGGAATTAATCACTTTACATTTTTTTCCTTGCTTAGTTCCAGTTTTACAGCACAAGCCCAGTCAGGAAATGTTGTATTTGTGCACTTCAGCTGGATCTGCCATGGAATATTTTGGCTACCAGTGCGGGGCAAAGGCAATCTGAAGTAAGCTAATGCCAAAACAATGTTGTTGTCTTGCTTTAGAAATGAGAGGCTCCAGTCTGAATTCAGAGAGCAAGGCCAATGTCCCGTCCTCAGGGACAATGCCACTGTGGTAATCACAGCAAGAAGGACAATACTGGTTTTAAGGTGTGAGTGGGTGGACAAAGATACAGAGATTGAAATAATCAACATGTAACATCAGAAGTGAATCTGGTTTCCTTGGCAACTTCCAGTGTGTGGTCTGTGTATCCCTGAGAATTTTACTTGTAAGTGGGAGCAGGTGCTTACTGGAGACTGGAATGCTTTGGAGGGGGAGAATTCCTGTTTCCTGTGTGGTCATTGTCTCCACCCTTGGGAACTGGGATGGTTGTTAAATTGTGTTGTTGGAATAGTTACAGCAGAAGAGCTTTGATTAAAAATACCTCCCCACCCCAAAATAGACCAAAAGCTGTCAAAAAGCAGGTAGAAAAGTACTTTGTTTTGGTGTTTGGGATACAGCAATGCCTGGAACTGGGCTCTGGGCTGATGTTTTCATCAGCCCCTCTGCTTCCAAGCATTAAATCATCATGACTGAAGCATCAAAAGCTCACAAGGCTTTAAAAAATGGAAAGTGTTGGGTTGTTTAGCTTTTCCCATCCATCATTTCAATCTTTGCATGATATCTTCAAAGATTTTCTTTTTAATAAAAATAGAATTGCTCTGTAATCCCGTGAGAGGAAATAAAAATTGCAAGATGTTAAAAATCACACAGAATGACAATGAAGTCAAGTTGCAGACTTAACTGGCTTTAAGTGGGAGTAAAAAAAGAAAAAACACCCAAACAAAATATACAGTGACTCCTATATTAAATATTATTGGGATAAAGAAAGTTTGAAACACATTCTTTGACAAGGCACTTCCCTATCTGTGGTACCTGAAATGAAAATGGGGATAATTCTGCTTTATGTTTGGACACATCTCATGCTGCTTCCCATTTTGATTTGACCCACACACAGAAATTGCTTAAGCATAAAATGTAAATAAAGCAGAGACAGCAACAAGCAAAGTAGATTTACCTTTTGGTCCTGAGTTTAGTGTGAGTTGTTGGTGCTGTTTGCCAGGTGATGGATCTGCTTGAGCACCTGTGTGGAGGGATCTCCCAAAATGCTGTTGCTGGAGGTGTTTCTTGGACGTAGCAAAATCTCTGCAGCAGTTGGGTGTGCTGAAAAAGACCATTTATTGTGACTGCAGAAAACTCTGATCAGGATTTACATCAGGGTACCTCTGACAAACCAACCACAAGCAGTCAATGAAGAAGCTTGTGGGGTATTTCTTTAGCTTCTCCAAGGCACTAATCCAGACCTAACAGCAGCTGCTCATTTTCCTATGAATATTTCATGGTGTGTTAACTCTTAGACCAACCCACTCAAATAGCCAGTTACTTTTATACTGTAATTTATGTGCGACCTTTGTGATCAGAGTATCTGAGAACACGTGGAAATTAATGAATTCTCTCCTCTCACCAGGGTGAGGTACTGAGGTAATAATTTCTCATTACAGAAGGGAAGAGAGGGCACACGTCATGTCCAATCTTCTAGCCTGTGGCTGAGCTTTGAACTAAGCCCAGCTCTCCAGAGCCAGGCTCATGCTGAAGCAAATAGGTCACACTTGCTCTCACTAGACCATCCATGGGCTGAATTGCAATGTAACATTTAAAAAGCACATTCAAGGTTTTTAATCCAGGAGCCAAATTTTTCTTTGCAAACGTTGCCTCTCTTGCTCTGACAGAGCTCTCAGGGCTGTTTGAGGGGTTGTAAGCACTGCCAAGGACAGCAGAGTTTCTCTGGTTTATTCTCTCCTGACACCACTTTGTGTAGCACTGTGCAGGAGGAAGATCCTCTCTCACCTCACAGACGGTGCTGAAACACTTGCACAACCTCCCACTAACACTGTGGCTTTGTTACTCCGGAGAACATTTGCAAATAAAGTGCAGAAAGGTTCAAGTTACTGGTCCTGCCCACCCACAGCACACCCCCCTCCCAGGTCATCTCACAGCATCACATCAAGAACAAGTGTGTCCCCTGCTGTCACCAGACTGGAGCGGGGCAAGACCTACAGGGCTGACAAACTGGGAACAACAGGGGATCGTCTGCCCCTCTTTCAGTTTGCTATTCCTGTATTTCCATCCTCCATTCCCTGCTTCCAACAGCTTCTGTCGTTGCTTCTGTTCTTCCCCCATCTTCCATCTGCCCTTACATCAGCTTTTATCCTTCCATCCTTCCTTCCTACACTCCATCCTTTCTTCTTTCTTCCATCTCTGTCCTTTCTGCCAATGCTTCCATTGGAGCTCCCTCCCTCCTTTTGTTCTTCCATGTCCTTCCATCTGTTCTACCTTCCATCTTTGTCTGTACATATACTCTTCCTTCTACCCTTCCAGCCTATTTTCCATCCCTCCATTCTTCATTCTGCCCTACTCTACTTCTACTCCTCCTTTCTTCCTCCTGTTGGCTGTGCTTCCATCCCTCTATTCTACCACTCTTATTTCCATCCTTCTGTCCTTCCATCTGGTTCCTCCCTCCTTCTTTCTATACTTCCTACCATTTATCTTTCCGTCTATCCTTCGGTCCATCATTCTTCTCTTCTGTCCTTCTTTCCATCCTTCTTTTCAAACCATCCATCCATCCTTCCTTTCTTTTTTCTGTCCACCCTTCCTTCCACCTTACTGTCCTTTCTTCCTCTTTCCTCTTGTCCATTCATTCCTAGGTCTGTCTTTCCTCACTCTCATCCATCCTTACATTTCTATACCCATTATATATCAAATACATCTATTTCTAATGGGGAAAACTCACCTTTCCCTGGTGCTCTCCATGACCAGCAGCAGCAGATCCCTGTTTGTGCTGCATTTGAGGGCTTCTGTCTGTCCATCTGCACTCCCCTTCTTCTGGCCTTTGCTCCTTGGCCATGTACTTCTCTCCTGGTGGTGGTCCCTGGGGGCAGGTAAAGACCCTTCCCCCAGGGCTGTAAATAGTGTCAGCAGTGCTGAGTAACTCCAGCCCCAACCTGCAGAGTGCAACTGGAACAAAAGCATTTTATTTTCACGCAGACACACAAGTTTTGTGCTGCAATCCATGGCTTTTTCCTGCTGAATACCATACACAGCTCACTAATAGCACCCTCTGCCCCTCTGCACATCCCTCTCCTTGCAAAGTCCCTAATGCACGTTCGATGAGGAGAGAACAGTATCTGTTCTCTCACCAATAGTCTGGATTTAGGCACTGTGTGCTTTTGGCCAGAACCCCAGCCAGAATTGCTGCCATCAATCTCCCATTACTGTAATGACACATTCAAATGGCACGGGGTTTACAGGCCGTGCTGGGAATTATCCATCCACCTGCTCCCTCAAACCATGCTACATGTGTTCATCCTCCCCTTCTCCCATCCTTGGACCACACTGACTCACCAAGAAGGGAAAATAATAGGTATTTATCAACAGAGCCCTGTTTCGTGCAGCATTCCAGCAACTGTGGGTTGGATCTGTGTGGATCAGGCACCCAACACTGCTCCTCTGAGATAAACAAAGGGAAAAGCCCACGGCTGATAACCAGCAATAGTTTCTGGCAGCACACACAAACACTCCCTCCTGCCTCGTCCCAGCCATAAACTGAGAAGGACCCTGGTGGGAGGGAAGGGTTTTACTCCATCTGAGCCAATCCTGAATACCTTTGCTAAATTATGGGATGTACACTGATCGGGCTGTCAGCCTGCTCCTTTTGGAGTGACAGAGCTGCAGAAAAACCCCTTTGTTTGTCTGAGATAATATTGTGTTTTTCCTAAGTCCTTTATGAGAGAGATGATGTATGAGGGATGTTCTTCCTGAAACACAAAGACTCTAAAGCAGCAATTGCTCAATAGCCCTGACTGAGCAAGGGCCTGCATCGAGCTCTGCAGCCAAGAGACCTTGGAGTCCCCCAACAGCCTGACGGTGGGATTTTCTCCCAAAATAGATTCCTGCTGAGGAGCAGGGCACCTGCTCAGAGGTGATGTGTAACTGAACCAGCATGAGCTACGCTGCTTTCAAAATAAAGAGTTTTTTCCTTTCTGCTCATCCTGAGGGAGAACTTGATGCATTTATGGCAACTCCTGCGCTTGCTTTAGGATTTAACTGCCCAATCCATATGTTTGCCCCTTGGCAAAGGGCATCCAGCTGGGAGGGAGCAGCTGGTGAGGACACTCACCCCGTGCAGGGACAGGCCTGAGGTTAAAGTGTTCAGAGGTTGCACAAGCTTCCCAGAGCTCCAGATCCAGTCTGGGGCAAGGATATCCCGGGAATTATGCTAGTCCTTGCCCTGCCAAACTGAAAGTGCCGTAAGTCACGTGCTGAATTGTGTCACTGGCGGCACAGGGGCCTCACCACTCTCAGGTTCCCCACCTGCTCTGCAGACAGAAGGGGCTGGGAACTCTAAAATTCAAACAGTAAATTAAACAAAGGCACCGAAATGTGCTTTATTTGGAACTGTAGCCTATTTCTTCAGGAAATACTGTCTCAATCTGCACAAAGCCATTGCTTAGAATCTATAGGATTTCTTCAGCAGTAATCATGGACTTTAAACCAGCTTTTCTACAAGCACACATAACTCATATCCATAGGAAAAGGAAGTTTCCTTGGAGAAAACTGAAATGGGAAGGCACTACACATTCATTTTATCAAATTAAAGACAAAAATTATTCAAAGGGAAGGGAGGACCTCTTAAAAAAAAAAAAAAAGCTTGGTTTCTTTATATTTAAAATCACAAATAAAAAACTTTTCCAGTACCTGATACAAGGCACAGCTCCAAGAATCCCGTGTAAAGGAATTTAGAGGACCCCTTTGGTAAAAGCAAAGAGATCATGTCAGTTCCTCCTGTTTCCTTCTGTTAAAAGAGCAGATTTACTACAAGAAGCACAAAGGTATGAGACAGCCCTATTGCAGGCACAAAGGTTTGTACTTTCTGAGTCAGCAGAATAAACACAGGAATCCTGTTTCCAAGGGCCTCCCAAGAGTCCCTGTTTCCATAAGCACAGGGAACTTTCTGTGAGTTACCCATTGCCCTTGAGGGGGTGTGTGTGCCTGAGCTGCCTTGCCTGAGAGAACGTTTTTGGGAAGACGTGTGTTCATCATTGAATTGCTTTCTTTTTCTAGCTTTTTCTCCCAGCCTGGTCCCTGTGTTTCTTCCAGGATGGCAGAAAACATAATCAGTCCCGTTCTGGGTGTCAATAGAGCCATTTATGCTGAGCAAGGGATTTGATATGATCATATCATACGGATATGATCCCAGCATAATTCTTCGGTTCCCCTGTTTGCCCACGGAGGCTTTACGCTGCACTCCCTTTATTCGGGGTTTGCACAGGAGTGAGCAAACCCCTCGTGCTGTTCAGTCCCAGTTAAATCCCAGGACACAGCTCCTTTTTTTTCTCCCACGGTGCTGCAGGAACAGCAAACCCCTGCCCCGTGCAAGGCAGTGGGGTGTGTTTTATAAACTCTGCAGAACGTGGTGACATCCCTCAAGCCCCTTCCTTCCCTCCCTCCCCCACTCCCCCCCCAAAAAAAGGCTAAAGAGAGTAAGGAAAACGCTTTTGAATCCATACCTTCCAATCCTGTTTAACAACCTGTACGTTCCTTCTGGTTGGATAATGATTTCTTGATGGACTCTCACAAATGGGCTGTTTCCCACATTATCTGAAATAATTGCTTCAGAGTGACCACAAAAGGAACAGCAGGTAGGAAATGAGGCTGCAGTTGCCAAAACATAATGGATCCTTTAGTCATTCTCTAGGTTTTAACACTTCTGTGGCCATCAGGAGGCCTAATGACTGCTCTGATGATAAACCTGGCTGGAGGAATCAGCTCGGTTACATCGCTCACTATCACAATAAGGCCCGCAGAAAATAAACACTTAAAAATAGATGTATTCAAAATGTACTGGCTAAAGCCGCTGGTTTCACTGCTGGGTGTCACAGGAAGGGTCTCCCCTCTCGGCTGTGGCACTTTGACCAGAACAACAGGGACAGAGCCAGCTGCACAGCTCTGGCAATTCTAACTTCTTTACCACCATTTCTCTACGTATTTGGAGGTAAACCCCCAAGAAACACATTCCCACTGCTCCAAAATGCCCTCTTCCACACTCAGTTTTTCTGGCTATGATCTAAACACACAAGCTGGGCTGTCGTGTAACTTGGGCCAATCTTTTCCTAGAAGAACATTATGAGAAACCTTTTAACCTTTTTTTTTTTAATGTCTTCTAATATCTCCTTTCTTTCATTTTTCCCTCAAAGCCATTTCCAGCTCTTCTTCCCCCAGCAACCAAGACTGACAAAACATACAACCACTTAATATCCCAAAGCCTCGAAGAGTTTTCCCCTTTTTGCCATTAAAACCACTGAGTGAAGCACTGGCTCCATCCATGTCCAGGGGACATAAAATAATCCTTTTTTGGGGTGAGCTGCTTTATGAAAACAAGCCATTTAAATCAATGTATATTTTAATTGTGTCCTATAATAGAATTTGAATTATATTCTTTGTCTGGAGCTTTCCAAGAGGTATTCTGGTGTAAGTTTGAAAATAGTCTTGATTTTTTGAGAGTGTTTCAGTGTACTTGTGTAAGTTGTAATTACGACCCAAAGAAATGTGTTCCATGCCTTCACCTGCAACTGTTGCTTCAAATCAGAAAAACTGAATGGATCTAAAATTTTCCATTGTCCTGCACCCCTTGGCACATCCAGCCCACGGCTCCCTCCCCACAGGAGGCCACCTTGCCCATCCCAGAGCTCCTTCTCCAAGCTCAAGTATTTTTGCATTTTCAGGCTTTTTCTTGGGCTTTTTTAGGTTTTTTTTTAGTGTCTCAGAGGCCCGTGTGCTGCCTCTTGGTTTCCTGCACACTTTCAGCCCTGGATGCCCTTTGAAGTGTTTCTCGTTGCGGCTCCACAATGAAATAGGTTAGGAGGAGTAGAAGCAGCTATTCAGGAAGCATTTGGACTGATCTGTACATAGCAACTATTTTGGGGATGCAGTCTGGATAATTAGGACCCTAAATAGCCAAACTATTTGTGTGGAGCTTCCTCCCCGGCTGGAATTCCACCTGCATTTTGTACAGCCAATGTGCTGCATTGAAATGCTGCAAAAATTGGCTGCCAAGTTTTGGAATAGAATGAAAAGTGAGATCCTTTGAAGAAACTGGAGCCTCCCCTGGCAGAGTGGCTCTAATTGCAGTAAAATCTCCGGACAGATGGGACCTTCAGCAGTTGAAGAGGCATCATTTAGAAGGAGGATACAGGAAAGGGAGTGGGAAACAGCCTAAATTCAAAATTACACCCAGGGCTTTCCAGGGAAGAAGCCAAAGGAGGATTTTTACAATTGCTTTGAGGGAGAGTACACAATTTGCAACTTGTGTAAATAAATAAATCTAGACACCTGACTTTCCAAAGTGCTGCAGAAACAACGGACAGCTGATAGTTGGGATCCATTCCATCGGCCTTCCTGTCCCTCATCCCTGGGGAAAGGACACACTTGTCCTGCTCAAAGTTGTATTTCAGACATCAGGAGAAGGGAGGCTGTTCTCTATCATAGTTTGCTTTTCTTTTGATAACAAACACCTCCTGCACCACAACTCACAGCAGGACCCCACAGGAGGGGGAAAAATGGGGCCAAACCTCTCCTTGAGACCTTCACCAGCTCAGAGAAGACTGAGATAACCTCAGATGTGTTGGAAGCACAGTGGTCTTACCACTTCTGTCCTACTGCTCTGAGCCACAGTCCACTTCAGTGGCTAAATCAGCTGTTTCAAGGGGGATTTAATCTGAGGAACCCAAAACAAAACACCAGCTTCACAGAACTCGAGGGCTCAAACATTTTAATGACACAAAAACAAGCCCGAGTTCTCATCACTTGATATGCACAAGCTCACAGAGCTTCCAAAATAACTCCCAACAACCCTCTCAGATCAAAGGAGGCTTCCAGGCCGCCATGGCACTGCACGAGCCTTTCTGTTACAGCTGTAGGTGACAAACAGGATTTACCCTGGGGGTGTGGGCACACAAACACACACATGTAGGTATCCGTACATCCCCATCACTGCAGAATCCCTACAGATCTATCCCTGTGAACACACACAAACCTGTGCAATTGGGTTTGTACACGCACAAACCTCAAAGGCTCATCCATCTGGGATCAAATTCCACTCGACAACTAATTAGATATTTTCCCCCCTGAGCAATACTGTAAATATTAATGTGGTTTCTTTTCCCTAAAAGTTAAGGCTGTCACCCACTCCTGGAACCTGCTGGCTAATTCAAAGGGAAAGAGCTGCAGTTTCACTGCCAGGACTCCAGCAGACAGGGGCTGTAGAACACACTTATTGCCAAGGCACAGAAGCCCTGATTTTCAGCACACGGATGTTAATGCCAAGTGTGTGAGTTCAGAGGATCAGCAGCACCGAGTCTGGTCATGGATAGAACACGTTTCAGACACTTCATCACAATGGAATAGCCACTACAAATCATCGCAAAGAGCCATGTTAATCAAATCAAAATGGGTCTTACAGGAAGGTTTATGTGCAGCAGATATGAAAAGGGAACTTGCTGATTATTCCAAATCCTGTTTTAATTAACACCTACTCCTAGCCTGCCTTTATTTTTTTCCTTTTCATCTCCTGCCTGTCATTCATTTGGCATCTCTGGAGTGGTGGGAGTGATACTTAAAACGAATGGGAAACACAAAAAACCAAACCATTTCCAATCCCCTGTCTGCTTAAAGAGATTCTGCTGATCCACACTGGCCCCTTTGTCCTGGTATGGGGCAAAAGATGATTTGGAACCATTTTTTTTTTCACTTCATTTCAGACTAATTCTAACAGAAACCACAAGTCAGGACAGAATTTCTAGAGCAAGAATCAGCTTTGTCTCTGCCCAGCTTTTTTTTCCTATCAAACACCACTCCTTGGCTGCTCAGTGCCTCCAAAATCAGCCTGATGCTGAGGCTTTTAAATGATGATGAAACAGAAAAGTAGGGCAGACAAGGAAAGGGAATTTTCCAAACATATTCATGGTTGCTGTGAGCCCTGATTCCACTGCAGTCAGAATAAAAATGGGCATCACTTCCAGCACTCCAGAGCTGGGCTCCCATCCCAGACTCAAAGCCCTGCCTGGGTTTTAGACTCAGACTAATGCAAAGGGGGTCAGCTTGTGCTGTGGGAAAAGTTGTTGCAGATGATTTTCCCTGATGCAAAGCACATTGTTAAATGCTGAATAACAGGTGATCTAACCTTCACTCACTCACTTTACTCTGGGTCTAAATTAAAGGAGAGAAAATAAATGAGGCTTCCAAGGCTGGAATAAAAATAATCACCTTCTGCTACAAAATGGTAGATTTTATGTTTTGGTTACAACACAGCAGCAGATTGTGAGACTCTTTTCTTTGGATTTCCTCTCCTCTTTCTCTTTTCATGTGCTTTCTGTCAGTAAACAATCACATTGTCAAATCTGTTTGCAAACTTGCTCCTGAAGAGGCAAACCCTTCCTATTCTTAGCTTTGCTGCCAATAATTTTTCCCATATAATTTCTGCCCGGTTTGATGCTAATTAAGCACCAAAAAGTGCACTTTCCTGGTGATGTCAAGGGGAAAGTTCCCTTTGATTTTGCCTCTGCTATTTCATTCCTGGGGCAGCTGTGGCATAGCCCCATCCCTTGTGTTCCTCAGGGAGGAGAAGGCTCCCGAATCAGGTCCTGCCTGGCTGTGCTCTGGTGAATTATTGAGATTCTGCATTTACAGAACTGCAGGATCTGCCTGATGACCAACAAAGAGCAGACCTGACCTTGTAACGTGTGATAAGTTGAAGTGCCTGTGCAGGGATGGAAGGAACAGCCCACCTCATGCTGTAAAGCCTTTGGGTGTCTTTAACAGGTCAGTCAGATGTCTGTCAGGGTGGCACAAGTACCAAACCTCCCCAGGGTTGGTGACACCCCAAGGTCTGTTTGCACTGGATGGTTCCATGGGTTTTGTCAAAAAATTCGGGAATTGGGAGAGGCATTTTGCACCCATTTGGTTCATTCCTGGTAGAGGTTAAACCCCTGAGTCCCTCTGGTGTTAAGCAAAGCCTCAGCCCTGAGGTGACCCAGACTCAGGGGAGCACATTCCCAAGTATTCGCAAATATTCCTCAGTCCCACATCTCCCATCCTGCACGGCCCTGGTCATTCCATCTCCAAAAACATCTTCCTGGGCCCTGGCCAGACAACCCAGCAGCTTTATAGACATCAGCATCAAACAGAAACAGGCCACGAGCCAGGATTCTGCTGCAGGGCAGGTTTGGGAACATGTTTTTCAGGGATTTGGGCAATTTTGGCCCTCAATTGTTAAATGCATGTTATTAAACCAAGTGATCTGATACGAAAAAAAAGTACCTTAATAAGTTTCAGTTGCTTCTTCATCTTTGTTGTGGGAATTGACCATAAATTAAGGTACATGTGATCCTGAGGAAGACAAAATGGAAAATCTGCCCTGTTATCAGAAGTGAGCAATATTACCTTGAATCTCATTATAATATTATAATATAATACACATTTGAGAGCTCCTGTTGGGAGCAAGTATTTAAAGACCAACATTAAAGGGAAATAAGCCTTTCCAATCAATTGGGAAGGTAAAACCAGTGGTGAGGCAACTGCAGAAATGGACACACAGCGAGAGGAAAATTAAAACCAGCACCCCCAGAATACCTGCCTTAATTAAACGTTGGCTGGGAATATGGGTATTGAGATAGGAATGACATTTGAATTCATAAAAGAGCAGCAAAACCATTCAGGATCTTTTTCCTTTGACTGATGGTGTAATTTCCTGACATCCAAGGCATGTTGGCTTCACCTGAAGGTCAAGTGTGTACAGTGGTCAGGAGAGAAAGAGAACCTCAAAATGCATCCAAAACATTGCTGTACTGGGGAATTTTTGCTTCCCTTTGTTCTGACCATACCTAAGGATTGAACACCACCACAAAAGCCCCACAAAACAGCACAGAACAGTGAGATTAAATATCATCCAAGAGCTGCTTCAGATCATTAGAAAAACTAAAATTAAAGATAGGGCCTTAAAGCCACAGGGTCACGTTTATGTCAGCCATGACTTTCCAAATTTAAAGGCCACTCTTCTCTGAGATGAAACATTTCACCAGAGGAGTGTAGTAAATACTGAGCTGGGCCACAAGTATTGTAAGGCTGCTGTTGGACTGGTTTATGCTGCCACAGCACCCAAGACCTTAAAAACAGGTTTAATACTTTTAATCAATACAGATTGAATATTGCTGTCCACATCTGTGTCCGTGCACAGTTAAATGCCGTGTAGGACTAACGCAGCCCTTCTGTCACACGCAGCAGAGGCTTTATGCACCAGTTTTCCCTTTCTTCCCCACTTTGCTCCAGTCCAGTCCCTGGCACCACAAACCCATTTTTGTGACTGGAGGTGTTGGATCCCGAGCTGCCCCTGGGCAAGCCCCATGTTTCAGCAGCCCTGAAGGGAAGAAATGCAGCCTGATGCTCATTAAAAGTCTGTTGATGGTCTCAGCCTCTCCTAGGGAAGCTTCACCCGTTTCTGTTTCCACGAGGATGTGTTTGACTGCAGTGTTTGGAAAGTAGAGCAGCAGGTACCAATTATCTCCCTGCAAAGGCTGTGTCTGCATACACAATTTCTGCTGGGGTGGGATGGTATTAAATTCACTGGGAGATTGCCAGAGTTTAGAGGTATTAAGCAGGAATTCTGACTCAGAGACAAAGCCACGTTTCTGCAGGGTGAGGAGGATGTTTGCACACCCTGCACCACGCACAGGGAAACACCCCCTGCTCCACAGAGCTCAGGAACCTGCACTGAAAAAAACCCAGAAAAATACCCCAAAATATCAAGGGGTTTCTTTTTAGGGCTGTTGCAACGTGTCACAACAAAGCTGCCCAGCTGGGGATCCCCCTGCTCCATCTGCTCGGGTGTTTGGAGCTGCAGCTTTGCCTCCAACTCCTCAGTTTTTGTGCTGAAAATGTGAACAAGTGCTACTGGTAAAACGAGGGACCGCTTCCAGGCTCCTCTGAACATGGATCATGAGCCTCAGGTCTTGTCTAGTTTTTAAGAATAACCAAGTACAAGCAACTAAAGCACACGAATGATATAAACAGCTCCAAGTCAGGGGTCTTGCCTCCAAACACTTCAGAGCACAGAGAGGAGCTGGTGCATTCAGTCACACAGCACTTTTAAAAAGCTTATTAGTCATCTTGTTCTTGTGCAAGAGATGCCCTTGATATTCTGCTGCCTTAACAGGTGCCACCAATATGTCCCAGCCCTTTCCACGAGAGCTTCCCACACACCTGCAGCCCCCCCAGCACCTCAAAAGGGGAGATGTAAAACACACCCCGCAGAGGGAACGAAGCGGGAACAGAAAATCCCTGGAGTGGGTGTGAACAGCACCAAGACACATCTGTCAACATGGTTACAGGCCAGGAGTCAATAAACAGGAGCTGATCCGCAGTGCAGCTCCAGTTGCCACGTGGGGAGACGTGTGTAAGGAACTGCCTGGGGGAGCAGGGCATGGGAGGGAAGGAAATGGGGATTGGAGGCACATCAGGAGAGAGAACCTTCATTTATTCACTGCAGGAGGCAGCTGGAGCTGCAGCCGGGTCTGAGCTCAACAAGGAGGGCACGGAACTTCGAAAGGAGCAGTGCAACGGGGTGTTGTGAAATAACATTGCCGTTAGAGAACAAGTAAAGAAAAATTAATTAAGGATTAATATTAAATGGAGGTGAGAGAAGCTGGGAAGGGTAAAATCAGCCAAAAAGGTTTGTAAGGAAGGGCCATGATGCAATCTGGTGGAAAGCAAGGATAGCAAGGCCATGCCTGTGCTTTTTCTACATTATTCGTACAGGAGAAAAACCAGAAGCAAGCCTGAAGTAGAGCAAGAAAAATATTATATACAAGAAACAGAACCAAAAAGTCCACATTGAGGTCGTTTCAGCATCACCCAAAGAGCAAAATGCCTGTGCCTGGTAAAGCTACAGCAGAGGATTAAAGCAACAGCGGGACACAAAAGTAGCAGGGCACTGCAGTGAGAGCAGGACAGCTCCTCCTCAGCCAAGGGGCTCTGCAGCCCCAGGGTTTGAGGGCATTATTTTCTGTTTGGAGCAGCATTGCTGGGGACAGATTTGCAAGGACACCAGGGCTGGACAACCAGGAGGCCACAGAGCAGACAAGGAGGCCACTTGGTTTGCCCTCCAACCACTGTGGCCTTGGGTGCTCTCCCAGGCACATCCTTGCACACTCCAAACATTGCTGCCCATCCCTTTCAGTCTCCAAAACGGAAACATCTTCATAAACTGCAGCAGCGGGATGTCGGTCACGCCCTGACAGCCATGACTTGAAGATCAGCCCTTGGCTGTTCTTCCAGGCAACTTCAGGGGGAAGGTCACAACTGGACAGCCAAGTACACTGCCCAGAGTAAAAAAAAAAGGTTAGTTATGGCATTTCAAAGAGAAATACTCAAAGCTCCTGCACATAAAAAATTAATAAGCTGACCAAACATTTGAAAGCTGAATAAATAACCTTTCCCTGGCAAAAAAATAAAGCTGAATGATCTGAGACAAAATAAGGGCATCCATCCAGCAAGGAGAAGGAAAAGATAAGCTCTTTTCCTCTCTAAACTTCCCCAGCTTTCATTAGAGGTCACACAGCTCAGAGAGGATGGAGTTCAACCAGCGTTTGAGCCCAACCTTGATCACAGCACACTGTTCCTGGGAAACACTAAGCGGCGAACTATCAGTCCTGTTCCAAGACAAGGTGACACAGGAAAAGGCACAGGCCCAGGCACTGTGAGCTCCTTCCCTGTGCAGGCAGCTTGTCCTTTCCAGCCACCTCCACAGCCTGAATGGCAACGAAAATGCACAATTCCCACTCCTCAGGGGGAAATTTCACCCATCCCTTACAGAACCAGCCCTACACCTCTCAGAAATCTCCCCTTTCCTTGCTCACTCCTGAGCAAGTCCCACGGATCTCAAGGGAAGGAGC
Organism: Cephalopterus ornatus; assembly: GCA_013396775.1. Lineage (NCBI taxonomy): Eukaryota > Metazoa > Chordata > Aves > Passeriformes > Cotingidae > Cephalopterus > Cephalopterus ornatus. The sequence goes on from VZRE01000497.1 coordinate 32,156, forward strand.
TTCTCCCTCCTTCCCTAAGGTCCCACCTGGCTTTGCTGTAACACAGAGCAAACCAATGCTCTCTGACACAGTGATGTTTATGTTGAGTGATCTTCCACGTGGCAAGGAAGCACAATGCCCAGAGAAGATGGGAAGACACATCCCACACAGATTCAGGCAGCTGTAAGTCCTGCCCTAGTGCTTGATCAACTTCAGAGTTATTTATTCAAACTATTCTTTTAATTTGAATCACAACTGAATCCTCCAAATAGCTGAGCTCCACCTGCACTTTCGAGGCTTGAACATCCACACTGAGCCAGGGCTGTCTGTAAAAGCAGTGAAATGAATATCGCTATTAGTCCTTGCCATGCTTGTTTTCCTCCTGAGTTCAAACAGTGGCAACTTATCCTGCCGCAGCTTCTTCCCAGAGCTGGGGGAAGCACCAGCCTTTAGTCAGGACGTGGCACCAGCACCACACTCATTTTCCCTACAGAACTCCCTCCTTTCCAAACATCAGCTTGACTCAGCTGGATGGGGAAAGGACTTGTCTGGAGAGGGTAGTGAATATCCAATGTATGCACAACAAAGCTCCAAACATAGAGAACCAATAGTGGCAATTTAATTAAAAACAGAGACCATTTTTCTCCTAATCTTATTCACAGCACGTGGTTTCTGCCAGTGCACAGAGTTGCCCCCCACCTGATGTGGAAACAGTCCAGGCACTTTTGGGCTGTGCTTTGAGGTGCCAAAACAGGTCCTGGTCCTTCTGCAGGTCCATTTTCACCCCCTGGAGCTGCTGCTCTCTGCCCCTCCCAGCCTTTGTTCATTTAGTGCCCTGGGATGGAAAGTGCTTTATAGGAATAAAGGCTTTCTCTTGGAATAATTGAAATTAAGATCCATGCTGGAGCAGACAATTATCCTGTGTGTGCCTGGAATCAAGGAGAGCCAGTCTGATGAGTGTCTGTAACTGTGTATTATTGTCAGAGCATATAATTTTCAGATCAGGCCCATCAATATTATAATTGGGCTCTGGAAGCAGAGGGGATCTTTATTTACACACAGTTTCTCTACCTCAGCAAAGGGCTGTAATTTCCCTTCTCCTCAGTAAATATTTTTCACTCCAAACTGAGACGGATGTCCCGTGCTGTGAAAGCCCTGCCTGACACAGAGGCCATTTCAGCTGGGAAATTAATCCTAATTGCAGCAGGAGTTGGATGGAAACCTTGGTCGATTGAAGTGATCTGGGGATTTTAATCAGAAAACATTCACAATTCTCAGAGATTCATAGTGAGATTATCTACTAAATAAAAAAAACTAAAAAGAAAAAAAAAAAAAAAGGAAAAAAACCCCCAAGACTTGCAAAACAGCACCACACTTTTTTTAGGATCACACTGTTTCAAGAACCAATAAAATTTTGTTTCGTATTGGATTTGTATCTTGTGGTAGACTGACAGAGAGATCAGTGCAGTCTTTTTCCCTGGCTACCTTGAAAAAATTTGCCAAAGAAAGGAATTTTTTTGGTGTCTAGTGAAAATCTTTACTGAAGTCTTGTATTTATTTGGGTTGGACTTTGAGCGGATTACTCCCTTCCACCTGCTTGGTTTCATTAAATTCGTATCAACACAGTCATTTGTGAGACTTCTGCTCTTCCTCCTTGTCAACTTTGATTGGATTTGTCCAAGTTTGAAAATTTTAAACCCACGAGGAGCACAAGAGAGGTAAAATCGTTTTGTTTAGAGGAAAGGTGACTCAGATAAATACACACCACGACTTCTTTGTGCTCTGGTTTCAGTTGTTCAGGCCATGGTATCCATTTGTTTTCAACAGGAAGACTTGTTATTTCTCTTCCTGTGAAAAATGCCTTCTCAGAGTCAAGATTTTATTCATGTCCCGGTGCAGTGGAGCCCCAGATTGTCAATGGCAGGGCCAGCTCAAATCATGGGCACTTCTGGTGGTTATTCACTGGGAACTGGCTTAAGAAAAAAACTGCTCAAAAAACCAAAAGCAACACCAAAAAAAAGGACAAAAAGTAAAGACGAGCCGAATGAGATTAGGTTTTTTTATGGGCAAACCAGCCCTACTGAGATTTCCGTGTGATTAACTTGAAACATAGAGGGGTTTATCGGCTTGTCTCACTGTTTTCATTCCAGCACCTATGAAAACCACATGTGCAAAGGAAAATACAATAAATTGTTCTTTCGCCGAGCACCAGAATGATGCATTAGTCACAATTCCAGAGGACTCCATCATGGAGGATTTCATAACTATTTCTGTTGTTGTTTTCCAGCTGTCCTGCTGATGTTCCACTGAAGTTTGCCCTGACTTCTCTGCAGTCTGTTCCAACCTATGCATAGCATCCATCCCTTCACAAATGAAGCTGTTTCCTTGAAGCCATTCCCCCTTTCCTATCATTCCATGGCCCTTCCAGCTTTCAGAAAATATCTCCTTCCTTTTGTTTTTTAAAAGAATGTTCTCGCAATACAGACGAGACTTCCCGTTTTAGTTTGACTTGCAGATACTGCTGAAAAGGTTTGCAATTATTATTATGACATTCACAACTGCCAGCGAGCTGAAAAATCAGTTTCCAAACAGCTCTGAATCACTTCTTGTTATTCTGCAGGTCTGGTTCTTACAGATGTTTCAGAATTTTCCACTGGGAGTCCCTGAGTGCCAGAATGAAATGATCAATTGCTCCAATTTAGCTTTTAAACGGAACTGAATCAAGATTCTCTATGATGTCCTTGTTCAGAGCTTTTCAAAACCCGGCCTCTCAGAAGAGAAGGGGAAAGACTTGTAAAAAGAGGTGGCTGCAACACGGCAGCCAATTTCCTGCCATTTAACATCACAACGCTGGAGTCACTGCTAATAACAAGCTCCATTCGTAAACCCATTAAAACAACGATTTGCCATATAAAAAGTAATGGCTTTGTCCTCTAAGAACAGATAGAAAAGATGTTTGTTTCATCGCGGTGGGGAAGAGTTGTGCTGCTGATGACTGTCCCTTCTGCTCCACGCCTCCACAGCCCACAGGTCTGTAACTGTTCTCACTTCCAGCAGCTTCCCCGGCCACCTTCTGCCCTCAGCTGTTCTCAGGAAAACCTGCTTGGAGCAAAGCCTGAGCCCACAGCCGCTAGTGCCACGGGCTCCATCCAGCTCCTGCAGGTATCTCCTGTGCAGTTCATTTCTGGTGCCACAGGCCGGGCGTGTAAATGTTCTGTAGTGCTGACAGTGGTACTGAAGTACGGTTGCTCAGAGCCCAGGACTGCAGAAATTCCACACTCAAAACATCCCAGCCAAGATTCTGAAGGCAAATATCAAAAACCTACATCATTTTACACGTCTTTCAGCAGAAATCTTTGAGCCCTGCAAACCCAATTACCGGAGGGAATGAAGCAGACATCTGAGAGGGTAATTATTCTTAATTAGATTTTGACACAACTTTTGGGAGACAGGCATTTGAGTCATAAGGAGAGATGTTCTCATATCAAAATTCACAAAAATGGTAGCTATTGTGTTGAGAAGTTGAATTCTCAGCAGCGCACTGCTGAGAGAGATGAATCCTCAAGGAAGAGACGAGGAGTCCTGGAGCCACCTCAGCTCCTTCCATCCCTGGGAAGCCTCTCCTGGCCCCAAGGGCAGCAGCACTGCTGCCTTCAAGTTTTCTCCCTCCACCTCCTCTGCTAAACCCCCTGTGGATATTTCAGACTCCCATTCCCGTTTTTCTCACAATTGTTTCCTGCTGTGTGCCCTCCTCACCCCAGTTTTTGTGGCAGTCTGTCCCTTATCCACGTTAAACCCAGTGTTTGCTGACACCTGCCACAAACCAGCCCAAGCTCTCAGGAACAAGGATGGAAAGAGGGAAAGAGTTCCCTGCTTATTTCCAGTGGGTGCCACACCATGTGCTGTGTGGAACTAATCGTGCCTTTGACTGCAGCATGGTCTGGGGGGTTGCTCTGCCAGTTCTCCCTTCCTTTCCTCAGCCCTCAGGAATCCTTCTGTTTGAAACTTCCTTTAAAGTGCCTGAATTTCCCTTTATCTCATTTACACTCCCTGAGGAAGAAGACCAGCACTGAGGAATCATCCACATTCAAAAAAGTGCAATTACTTAGTCCTCCTTCATTTAATGAGAATATATCTCTGCATGTGTTTGCATATATATATGTATTTGTTACCTAAGAATTCCTCTAGTGACTCCTGTGAGAGGCAAAGGCCTCAAATACACAGAAATGGCAAAGAGAAAAGCAGGTCCCTTTGCTTTGTAGCACAGGAAGGAAACCTGAAATATTGGAAATCTAGGCCTTCCCCAAAGCAGTTCCAAGGCCTCCTCCAGTTCCAAAGTGGAGATGGCCCTTTTCCTGAACCGCCTCAGGCCTCTACCATGCAGCAGGTCCAAACATCCTGCTTGCAAGAAGCATCTGGAAAATCCAGTGTGACTTTGCACATACACTTACACCCTGAAATAAATGAGGCAGCAATCTTTCCATGTGCTGCAGTGAAATAGCACAAGTTTTATCTCCTGTGATTAAATTAGTGCGTGGCCTGCAGAAAAGTTGTGGCTGTGATTTCCCTGGATTACTCCTGTGTGAAACACTTGTCTTATTTTCCCTCTAATTGGAGCTGGACTCCCATTTTGGGAGATGCCCACTGACTCGGGCACATTTCTCTCTGCAGATTACATCACCTCCAGGAGCCTTTCATTCACTGCAGCCTCACTGGCACTTCTGTTTCAGATCCATTTTGCTGCTGCTGCCCTGCCACCAGGAGCCAAATTATCACAATTAGCCAAGGGGAAGACATCCAGGTACATGCATTTGCTCAGATTCCCTCATTTCACAGTAGGTCCAGCAGATATGCACATACATTTTTCAAGAGCTCAATCAATAATCCTATTTTCTTTGCTTGCATCCTCAGTGCAGCATTTCCATCTTACTCCCACAGCATACAAAAGGCTCAATTCCTGTTTACCTGCCACGGAGCAACAGGTGAATGTTTATGCACAGGCTTCAAGGAGGTTTAAAATAAGACAAAACAAACTCTTCTCTGGCAGCAAACACAGCAATAATAAATTGTGCTAACACAGAGCAGTGGTCATGGCCAGTGGAAAATAATGAGCACCCCTGTCTGGTTTTGAGGGATTCCCTAAGGATGCTGTGTAACCAGCAAATGTTTCCCTGACTAACCAGGAAAAAACTCAAGCTGCAGCCCTGTCAGCCCTTCCTGTAAAATACAGGAGACAGAAATCCTGAAATAGCAATTATCGGTAGAACATGAATTATTTAAAGAGCTGAATGGTGACGAGTCCCCATTCACTGGTGCTTTGGATACACTCTAGCACAGAGCATATAGGATCAGCATCTCTTGGAGTCAGCCTAATCTGCACCCTAAACTGCTGCCAATGCAACCTGTCCATCCTAGGAGCTGGAATCCGATGATCCCTGGGGGCTCCTCCCAGCTCAGGATATTCTGTGATTCCATGTGCCCCAACTCCAATGTACCTGCTGGCTGCAGCTGCCAATCCAGCCCACTGCAACCACGGAATTCCACACCTGTGACCAGTGTCCCTGCTGTGTCCCAGGAAAAACAACAGATTGAGTGGAGCGCTAGAAAAATTACACTCATCCTTGGGTATGGTCTTTGAAACTCCAAAATTAAACTGCCCAGTTCACATTCCATTATAAGGCGTGTTATTTTATATATTCCATCACAAAGGCCATGACAGAGCCAGTCTCTTTTTCCAAGAGCACTGCTAGAGCAGGGGCAGGAGCCTGCCCAGGATCCCTGTCAGCACAAGCCTGCCCACAAACACCACACTCTCCTTGCAAAGCTTAGTCACTGCTTTATTCTAATGAACTTTAGCTGGAAAAAAGGCCACCAAAAACCCCCCAACATTTTCCACCTTTGTCACCCTGGACAAAGCACCCCCAATTCAGAGTTAATAAATTGGTGTAGGACTTTCAAATGACACAGGATGAGGTGGCTGCAATGACACATTTAGGCACAAGTTTCGCTCCGTTTCTGTGCCCCCAAACTCAGTGCAATGTCTCCCTGACTGTGCTGGCCAAACCCTGGCATGGCACACAATGCCAGCGGCTGCTTTTTGCTGCATAACTGGCACTTCAAAGGTGTAAAGCTCTATTTCTGCTTCTCCTTCTAACCTGATTTGGGGCTGGGATGGATTATGTAACGTTTGCAGGTGGTTATGCATCAGCACAGGCTGACAGCATTTGATCCTGAACTATTCTATAGCAGGAACTAATGAGACATTTAAGAAAGAAGATGAAAAGGAAGAAAGACGAGCAGATAAAAGAAATGCATTGTTTCGTCAAAATAACAAACCCTAAAACAACAACAAACAATAAGCAGAACAACTGGAAAGTAAAAGAAAGAACATTTCTCTGAACCCTTTTGGCCTTTTTTGTTCCTGAAATATGTGTGCTGGTATTTGTCTCCCTTGAGTTTTCTTACCTTCTCACTAACTCTGCATTATCAATTCCTTTACCTGCAAAAACCTTAAATCTGATTTCTCCTTTTAGCCCCTTTTCCCAGTATAACTGTGCAGATTCTATTATTTACCACTGACCAATTTTCCACTGCACACTTCAGGAGCCACTTTGTGCAGTTCCAGCTTTGTCTGTCACTCTGAGGCGAAGGTGCTGACTTTAAAGCAGGGAGGACTTTCACAGCGGTCAGCACAAGTGTCAGTGGGTCTAAGTAATATAATACATTTATATAAATACATAATAAATACCAAGCAGTCTATTTAATTGGCATGGCTGGGGTCGAAGCAGAGAGGTGGCAGCTCAGGGCTGTCCCCTCCGTGTAATACGGGAACAGGGACACACGTGGCTGCCAGTGGCAAGGGAAGGAAAGGGAAGGGGGGCTGTAACAACATGTCATGGTGTTCATCTCTTACAGAAACGGGGAGTAAAGGGCCTCAGTTACTTTTCCTGTGTCCTGATGCCATTTTTTACCAGGGAAGAGAAGGACACCATGAATTTTTTCGTGTACATTTCTTACAATTAAAAGCACAACTTATGATGCCAAATAAAATACGTCACCAACTCCTGCAAACCCATCTCTCCTCCTCTGGGCTGAACCTGTTTTGCATTCAGTGACCTCCTCTCAGGCTGACTTTGAGATGCAAAACACTGCACAGTTCTGGGTCCCAGAGGATCAGAACAGGAACAGCACCACAGAAAAGAGAGTGGGAAGAGATCCTACCAGGTCACTTACGCCTTCTCCTCCTCAAGGCAGAATCAGCTCTGCTAAATCCATCCTGACTTCGTTTGCCCAAAGCGTTCTGAAAAGCCAAGCAGCAGAGCTGAGGTGTGCAATTCCAGGGCCTGATGCCTGTGGATAACAGTCCCATGCTCACTGTGCAGAGCTGGGTTGGACAGCAGGGAATCCCCTCACTGCAGTCACTTCCAGGTGTCTGAGACTTCAAAGCAACCACAAGGTTCCTCTGAAGGCAGACTGGAAAGTAGGATGAACATGTGGGGCTTACAATTCGCATTCTGTAATTTTCCTTTCCATATTCTCAGAGTGACTTTATAATTTCTCTGCTTAAGAAGGAAAAGGCTTAATCCTTGTGTTAACCTTCTTTCGATATTCCAGGGTTCTCATTTATTTCGATCCCTCACAGCTTAAAGGCAGCAGTGAATGAAAACCCCATGGAATGCACTTAGTGAAAGGTTAAGGAACTTAAAGCAGCCTCCACCCTACAAATGCTTCAGGATCCTACAAGACTTACAGTGATAGGAAAAGCAAACAGAGAGAAGGGTTCAAGTAAAGTCATGTTTTTCCATTGCTGTGTCACAGCAGTAATAACTGTATGTCTTCAAGGCTGCCAAAGGACCAACACCACTTTTTCTTGACAAAGAGTGGTGTCGAAATTTCATGTAAGATCACCCAAAACACACTCAGAGGTGATAAGAAGGTTAAAAAGTTACAGCAGTAAGAAAAAAAGCTGAGGAAAAATGGAAAATTCAACTGGCTGTTGATTAAACAAATCAGTCATGGTGTATCCAGGGACAGAGGGGAAATCTTGTGCCCTTCTGTGGGAAATCATCATGTTTGAACATTTGTGGACCATTCTGATGCTTGCCTCTTTTCAAAGTGACTTTGAACTGATTCCTGTCTCAGAAGAGGGTCAAACACATTCCTTTTCCCACCAGGAGGGAAAAGCAAGCACCAAACAGATTTTGGCTCCCAAGTGCTTACGCATTAAGCCCTTCAGTCACTTGGACATCCACGAATATGTTATCCCTCTCTTCTGTAACAATATCTGCTCAATTATCCTGCTGTCCCTGCTTGGGAGAGGGCTTGGAGCAAGGCCAGCCACCAGCTGAGAGCTCTCCTTGCCAAGTCTGTCAAGTAAATTGATTTTCCTCCAAGACCTTTGAGCCTCTTTGAGCAAAAAGAAACTATATTTCATCTCCTTTTTGCTCAAAGGTCTTGGAGCAAAAATCTCAGATCTGGACTAGAGGACAAGAAGTGCCACCCAGGGAACCCTTGGTCACCTACAATGTATAGAAAGTTTTGGGAATGTCTAGGGTACAGCCTTGCTGCTGGAGCTGACCAGTGGCAGCTAATGAAGGATGTCCTTCACTTCTGAGGTATAAAGGCATTGTTCTGTTTGCTTGTTCACTGCAGATACTTTTCAGCTACTGTGCTTGGGGGTTTTTATATCCCTTTCCATCATACAGCTGCTCCTCAGTTCATAAACAGTTCTGCAAATCCATAAAAATTAGTAGGCTTGTAAAAAAGTGAATTGAAGGTATTTGTTGCGCCAGGGTAAGCTGTAGCACATCGCTCTGGTGCATCATCGCCTCCAGTGAAAATAACTAGGGAAGATTTATTGGGCACCCTCAACAGCAGCAGAGGAAATAAAATCCACAGCCAAAGGTTTTCCACTGAAAATATCCACATTTCTGCCTTGGGCCAGGCAGCACTTCTGACTTCTCCTGAGTTCTGCAAGAGCAGCTCTCCTACCACTGGAGATGGCACATGTCTGATTTGAGGACGTTCCACACCAGCACTTCCACACAAGCTGCAGGGAGCTCATTAACGTAATTTCTTATCTTCCTACAGCCTTAATGTCTTTTTAATGCCAGTCAATGCTAAACACATCATGTTTTTGCAGAAATACATCTGCAGTGTAAAAAGGGATGAGAACTAACAATGCCAAGCTATGGTCAAACTCTAAAATGATTTTGTTTCAAACCTAAACTCTTTTGTTTTAATCACAATTGTTGTTGCCAATTTCATTAGGACAATCATCCTGTCTTCCCTGTCTTTCATCTAGAAATTGAATAAATAAATATATATTCCAGTGAACAGCAGCATTTCTATGGAGATTTCTTCCCTGTAAACTGATCTCTGCCTCATTTATGCCAGAAAGGAGAATAAACTATGATATAATTCACTGTGCTTTGAACAGTGCCAAGCTTTGGATCCAAGATTTTGGTTTAGTCTACACTGAAAAGCCAGCTGTGAAATCTAGGTTTGCATCTGAGCTTAAATGTAAATCATCCGGGG
>VZRE01000497.1:41680-63121 GCA_013396775.1 Cephalopterus ornatus
TCAAGCGTACATAAATTACAACTCACCGGGGGGGGGGGGGGAAGGTCATTTAATCTCAGCACTTAATCTTTGATTTCCTACGCCCTCAGCTGGAACAGCAGCCTAGGAGGTGTGATCAAAATCTTGTTTGGAGGCACTCAGATAAGAACAGCCCGTCACTGTTGATGTTACAGGCTTAAAATATGATAAAGTATATTATACCTTAACTCTCTACGGTTTAATATAAGCTCTAATACTTCCCTTCCTGACTGTAAATCCATCCCTCAGGTTTTGCCTCGCCTGGGAGCACTCCAGGTCAAACCGAGCCATCTACCTCAGAAACGTGGTTGCTCCTGAGCTCCACCAAGTCCCTGAAAAGTGTCGGTGGCCTGGGAGGAGACCATCCCTCAAAGCCACGCACGCTGTGCACACAAGCACCACCTCCCATCCCCAAACCGGCAGAGCCCATTTTCACTGCTCACAGCCCCACACCCACTGGAAGCATAAATACATTGCTTTGGGACATCCGCTTTTCCCAAATCCCAGAAGCTTGCTGATGGCAGCAAACGCTGTGGCAGGACAAATCATGAGAGAACAGGGCCAGAGGATGATCCACAGCCACAGAAACCTGCGGGCATATCCCCACTTCCTTCAGTGCTCGCCGGATACTCCGAAGTGGGGTGTGCAAGTAACGCCTTGGGATAATCCAACCAACCCCCCCATGGCAGCATCGCTATAAAAATATAACTTGTAACTGACAAAAGTGTGTTTGGCATTTAAACCATCCACTCCACCTTAACAGAAAGGACTGAGGCAAACAGACCTATTTTATGCCCACATTTGAATAAACATGCACAGTTTTTAAAGCATCCATTGGCTGCTCGTTAGTGCAAATGTTATTTAGCCATGTGGTGCAATAACACACAAATTTCCTTTGCTCTCCATCTTAAGCAGCACACAAAGAAAGAAATAAAATATTTATAAGTCACCGTGGATTTAACACTATTCGACAGGGAACCCGTGTTTGATTTGATGCAGTTTATGGTTCATTATGAAATATGAATACAAATCAATGTTCTTTATTTTCTGTTATCTCTAGAGATAATCTCCATAAATCGAGGTACAGTTTAGCACACCTGACACCTCAGTAGAGTTTCGTGGCTGTCCAAGCTGATGGCTCTGTGTGCTTCCTGGCAGGAGGGGGTGGGGAAAAGCTAAAAATAAAAATCACTGTATGGTGCTTTACTTTTTTGCCTCTCAAAAAAATGTCATGACCTTTTTCCCCCCAAAAGTATTCTCCAAGAGTTTTCTGTTTCCTAAAAAAGACAAAGAGATCTCCGTGGACGGTTCTGTAGAAAGCTCATCACCGCCTCAGCAGCAGAACTGATTGCATATGCAATTAGTAATTGTTCATTTCTTTTTATATATCTGGCTCAGAATTATTTATTGTTTTATTAATGCACTTAATTTTGCATATCTATGTGTGTCTAATGCATGTAACCCTTTCCTTTGAAGAGTTACAAGATAAAGCATAAAATATCCAAGCTTTGCGAACGCACTGAAACAAGCGTCAAAGCCCCGCTCTTAGAGAAAGGTTTATTTTCATAGTGTGTCACTCTAATGAGATCAGTGTCCCCTTCTCACTCACTACACTTCCCCCTGACAGCAACAGTTGTCACAAAACAGTGAGAAAGGCACCTGAGGTGCAGCACAGGGCAGTGCCCACTGCTGCCACCTCAAACAAACCTCCCTGGGAACTCACGGTGACACCTGCAGGGGGATTTTTGGGCTCTCAGAGAATGACCTAAAATCCAGTTCGAGGAGAAAAATAACTAAAATATTGCTTGGCCTAAAATGATTGAGCTGCAACAAAGACACCAAGAACAAATACCTCAAGATTAGTCCTTCAAAAGCAGCAGCTCCCTCTGCCCTGCCAAAAGCTTCATCAAGGAAACTGGCTTCCCAGGAGCAACACAAAATCATTTTGCTGAAAACGGCCACACCAAAACTTTTGTGGTAAATCCTAAATTTGTGATCTCCCAGTAAAGCCTCTGGTCAAAGAGCTGAGCATTCATCAGCTGCAGCAGTGTAAGGTGGACAAGGTCAGGATCACATCCCATCTAACAAACAGCAAATATCCTCGAAAAGCTGGAAGAGAAGAGGCCACTTCTTTATTCAGTATTTACTTTCGCTCATGGGAAACTCTTAAAAGAGCAATTTCTGTGCACTTCCCTCACACATGGATTATCTTCTGCCTTCCAGGACAGCCAAGGCACTCAGCATCAGCTTATACAGCCCAGGGCAGCTGCAGCACGAGGCAAGAGCAGCCTGGACATTTATTTCCTTGTTGCTATGAGGAATTGCCAAGAGAAAAAAACCCCACCAAACATCCTCTTGGTTTTCTTATAACCCCCCTCACCACTACAGCCATCCTCACAGCATGCCTTCTAGTGGGGTAATCCCCATGGACAAGCCTGGTGCCAAACCAGGAGTCCAGCGCAGGGAAAGAGGGAATCCCCCCAGCACAGGGTCACCCTTCCTGCCAGTTGGAGGAGCCTCTGTATTTCAGCAGGCTCTGTCTTTGTTTTTCAAGGTGCAGTAGAAGAATCAGGCCTTTTGTTCACTCTTCATTGCTAATTTTTAGTGCTCTGTGAGATACACCTTCCTCTAGAAAAAGAATATTCATCCCACCCTTTAAACAATCCTTTTGCCCCAGGTCCCAAGAGCCTCAATCAATATTCCTCTCAGTCCCTTACACAATTCTCTTAATTTTGTTAAAGTGCAGACCTCCAGAAAAGACTTCAGCTTAACGCCAGAATGTCTTGAACTTCCCTCCAGCCTGGAGCCAGCTGATTTCCAGTGGCAGCTGGGGGAGAGATGAGCTCTCCCTGCGCTGAAACGGAGCTAAGAGAGGTGCAACTCTCCCTTAATCCAGCCTCCTTTCATCAGGGTATTAAGGATTCGTCTTCAAGCACTTCTGCTCTTCGGTTTAATCTTCCCTTATCTCCTGAGTCGCCACGGAACAGCCTCTTGGAATTAATAAGGCTCATTGCTAATAAGCTCAGGAACAGCTCTGGAGCACAGTGGTTTGGGAAGGCCATGGAAGATGCTCCTGAGCCCTTTCCCAAAGCCACTACTGCAATCCCTTCCCTTCCCAATGCAATATCCACAGTGATCACCCAGAACCTGCTGCCTTCAGTGAAGCAGGTATTGGAGAGATTTGGCTGATCTTTCCCTGGCACTGTAGGGGAAGCTGGGGCTGTTGGGATTTTTAACTCCGTGCTTTCCCTAGGCTGCCACGCTTCCCTGCGCTCACCCGGGGGCTCAGGAGGAGATTTCCTGGAGAAAAATCTCTAGGCGAACCAGCAAATCCCTCATGCTGGTCCTGTGCCTCTGTTATTACAAGCTGCCTGTCTGGCAGCTGGAGCAGGAGATCCTGTCAGCATTACCAAAGCAATAAAGAGTTGGGAAGCAAAGACAGGGAAGGACAATGTGGATTTCCACAAGGGGAGAGCACAGCAGAGTGTCAGAAGAGCTAGAGAGGGACATTTCAGGTATGTCCTCGATGTGCAGTTAGTCCAGGCTGTGAGCCAGGTTTTATCCCAGTCCTTCTCCTGTCCATCTGGACGCACTTCACTGCGGTTTGGGAGGTGCCAAGTCTGAAACTTTTGCTCAAGAAGGGAGAACTCTTTTTTAGCAAGTCAATGCAGTTGAGTCAGGGAGGGTCACGGATCCTTCCTCAGTGAGACAACATCAAACTCTCCATCAATATAATTGACTGAAAAATGGTGTAGATCACAAATGATCACAATATATTCGCAGAAACTCAGGGACCACAGAACTAGTGAAGACATGATAATCCAGGCAGGGTGTCGGTGCATCTGCACTCACACCCAGGCTGCCTCCAGCAGTTGGGCAGAGCTCATCGGGGACAACTGGAACAGAGCCCTTCCCACAAGCAGTAAAATATATTTATTCTTGGCTTATGTCTCTACAAAACCTAGCACAGGAGTTAGGTTTCATGGTGAGGGCTATTCTGCACTACTGCAAACAAAATGCCTTAAAATAGATTTAAAGCTCACTACCTACAAACCAAAGGTGCCAAACGTGTGCAGAGCCGAGATTCCCAAGCAACGTGGCCTTGTGCTCTCAGAGGGCCCTGTTATTCCCCTGACTGGAAATGATAAAGACATTGTATAACATGGAAAGGAATGAAAAAACCCCTTCACGACACAAAATAACCCTTCCAGTGACTTACTGGCAGGCTCAAGAGATAAAAAACACAAGATAAGTGAAGGCAAGCACCCCAACAGCATTTCAATACCATACCCAGTCCAAAAGAAGAAAATCTATTACTCTTCTCAGGAGAAGGAGTCACAGGCTCTTTATTGTCTCCAAGCATGAAAACAATGAACAATATCTCAAGACAGAGCTCATACTGCTTGGGAGACAGATGGGAGAGATGCTTTGTCATTTTTTGGTTGAACTTTTCTCAGCAAAATCACTACTTTACCAATAAATCACTTTCCCCCTAGCATTTGTACTCTGACCCAATACAAAAAAAGGATTTGTGGAAAATGTGGGAACGCAGAGTTTTTCAAGTGATCCTACGTCATCTGACTGGGTGTCACATCCCTGCAGAGACTGCAGGGAGAACAAACACGAACACGCCCAAGGCTTCCCTCAGTGCCTTCCGAATGTGTTCCTAAACATATTCATGCTACATAAATATCCCATTTAAGCCAAGGTGTAGCTGTTTTAGGAAGAAAAGGCGGGAGGTAGCTGGGAAGGGTGTCTGAATTCCCTGCTAACCCAAGCCACCCAGGAGCAGGGCTGTTCGCAGCCAGTCTGACAGGAAAAGGACCATTCAACTCTTGATTTCTAGACAAGAGCAATAAAAAAGTGCTGTGGCAGAAATCCACAGGCTGGGATGGAGTGAAAATACAACTTGCCCCAACTAAACCTGCTCCAGAACCACGTTATACTCCATGGTATGATGGTTTTCTTCAGCAGCAATGGAAATAAACAGTTCACTAAGCCCAGGCTTTGTGTGGCTTTAGTGAGGCTTCCCAGCCAAATTCCAAGGAAAGGGACCCTGAATCAAATGCCAGACAAAGCAACGGAAAAATTCCCACTGCACTGAAAGGTCTTCAGATGCAGCCCATCTACTGTACTCTCTTGGCAGAGCTATTCAAAGTTACACCAGTAAAAATATTCACCATTTGGGAAATATCCCTTTTTTTCCCCTGTCTTATAGTTACCTTATCCCAGATAAACTCTCCAAATACCCCATACTGATGAAAATGTCCGTACATGTCATTGGAAGTACGGAATTATGATTCAGCCTCACGCACAGCTAAACCCATGTGTGCAGGGTCTCTGTTGTTATTTAGGAACAAGGTAATGGTCCATTTTTCAACCCAGCATTAGACCTTCTCAGATGTTTTCCTTGATGTTCACCCCTAGAAAGCATAACGTATCTTTTTTTCCCTCTTCCCTAGAGAGATTAGACGCTGCATTTACTGTTGGAATTAGTCCTACTTCTCTACTGAACCATTACAGGAGAAAGCATTTTCACTAGGCTCAATTAAAACTCATGTTAATAAGCTAAAGTCTAGTGAACCAAATACAGCAAATATTTTACTGTAAGAAAAAAAAAGTTATATATTTTACTATATTGGCAATATTATGATATATTACGTATTCACTGTTACAGAGAGTGAATTTTTATATTTAACATAAACAAGAATGTGTGAATATTAAATATAAACAGTAAGTATACACACAATGTACATATTTTGTATATCTTTAAATGTAAGGAAATTGAACATCAATGTTTTATATAGGAGAAATATTATCCCTGGCTTTAAAACCCAGATTTTGGAGTGTCAGAAAGGGCAATTAATCATGAGTCTGATTTGTCAGCTCACCCTCCTCTTCCCACCCAGAGAGAGAGAACCCCAGACAGCTCTGCTTTATTTACATTTCCTTGCATTTGCCTTTTTTGTTTCCAAGGTTCACACTCTCTACAACATCAAGATGCAGTTTCCCCCACAGTAAAGGGAAAAGGTACAAACCCTTCATTTGCAGCACAACCCCCAGGAAGCCAGGTCTGGTTTAGACTCGGTCCACACAGGAAAACATGGATTACAAGATCTTCTTGCCATTTTGCTGATTTGGCCTCACCCCCCATGAAGTTTTTAAAGCTCATTCCAACCAGTAAAAGAGGCTAAAGCAAACACAGCCTTGTGGTACCCTGGCTTGAGGCAATACATTTAAGGTGTATATCACATGCTGGGACAGGGGTATGGTCAAGAACATCCACAGTGCTTTATTGGACATAAAGGGGAAAATATGCAGTAATAAATTGTAAAAGTTATGCCTTTTAGCAGCTGGATGGCCACTTTAGAAATTTAAGACCTCACCTTTAAAAAGCAAAACAACTAAGCTATTATTCATTTTTATGTCACTCTTTCAATTCCCCATCAAAGATTTTCACTCCACATACAACACCTTGTTTTCCAACAGCTGTCAAGAACGTAAAAAATTTTGCCTTGAAGAAAAACACAACCATTTCTTTCCGACCTAAGATCCAACAGTGCACGTTTCAATCCAGACAGGGTTGCAGCAATTACATTTATGCAGATTATATTTCGTTCCACCAGAGCAGGGGATGATTGTTTTAGATGAGAAAGGCTAACACTCCAGAAAGTATTCTGGAAGCTAAATATTCCAGGAAGGAGTCAAAGATCCATCCTACACTGTAGGCTCACCTCCTCCAGGAGGCTGATGCAGCTTTAGGTCTCAGAGTACCCACTTCAGCCTTTTCAACACATGATTTCATGGTCACAGCATTCAACTTGTTCAACTCATTTCAACTCTTGTTCAAGGAACTCCCGGGCTCGTGGCACTTGGGTTCAGTCTTGGGGTTATTTTGCCATTTCTGCCCTCAGACATTTTTAGCTCTCCATGCAGAGAAGCACCTGGACCATGGACACCTTTAATAAGCAGAGTGACATCTCTGTTGGCCCATCCCCAGCCCACTTTTACTGCTGCTTTGCTGAAAGGTTTCCTCACAACTCTGAGTTTCTACACAGACTTTCACTAATGCAAAGCAAAACCAAAGTGCAGACCCCTCAGTCTTCCTTTTTTGGGGAAAGCAGAACAACTTTGCAGCTCCTCCACCTCAGAGGATGAAATGAAGGTTTCTGTTTCACCCAGTTTAACCCCTGCAGAGGTTTTGTTTGGTGCATATCACAGGTTCCTTCCTATGAGCCTGCAAACTGCTGCGAAACCCTGAGTGACCTACTGCTCCTAACTCCAAATGAACCCAAGGTCATGCACATCTTTATAGGGGAATTAATGCTTTTTAAGACCCTTGGCCTTTGGGTAGAGGAAACTGCCCAAGGGAACATGGTTTGTGCAGGATTTTATTCCTCCTTTAGCAATCAATACACTATAAAATACATGCTGAGGTCCCACTCACACAACTCCAAGGAGCCTCACAGCATGGAGGATTTTGGCAGTACCTGATCCTCCTTGGTGCCTTTTCCCTACGGAGTCACCTACCATTGCCCCTCAGCCAGAGGACAAAGCTCAGTCACTGCAGAGGGTTGCAAACAAGAGGCTGATTACAGTGCTCAGTTAAGAGGCAGGTCCCTGCAGATTGGTGCATCACATAACCTTCCACGCTCAAAAGGTCAAACGCAGGGGGAAGCTGGATTCCTGTCACCGGGAAGCTCCCTGCTGGCTCTTGTCTTTTGGGGAATGCACGTGGATACATTTAGACATATCTGCAAATGGCAAACTGGGATGCCAAGGAGATGACAGCAAGCTGGTCCCCTGCAAGCACATGAGCTTCAGCCAGAGCAAAAAACCCCACAACTTTATGAGCCTGGGAAGGTGATAAACTTCCCTACAAGGGTATTAGGATATTATTCAGCTGTGTGACTTACATATTGTCTTTGAGACATCTGTCTCAAAGCCAGGCTTTACACCACGAGTGTGATGTGCCTTTCCCTTATACCACATTTGCAGCACTTTCCTGCTGCGTTTAACAATATCCAAGTCCGGAGAACCAAAGCTCCACATGAGTTTTCAGATCTATGCAATTTAGGCATATTTTAGATTACTATGTGAAATAGAGACTTACAGCCCTCTGTGAACAAACCCAACCCAAGAGAATAAAAGTGAACGCCCAGTGAACACCCAGCTCTCCCCAAACACCAGTCCAAGGCCATTTCCACTCCACCTGCACCCCCTTGCTCCCAGCTGGTACTGCAGGAATAAAAACAGGCTGATGCTACAGACCTCACGGGGCTAAGTTTTGTCTCTGTAAATAAAACCGGTGGTATTTTTTCTTTGAACAACCTTTAGCAGGTTGATCCTGCCTCTGGGAATGATATTTCCTTTACAGAACCCTGCCTGAAGGATAATTCACACAGAGCCACTAAGAGCCGAGGAAAAAAGCTGTGGAGAGAGCGGTCCCTGAGCCTGTCCCAGGAGGCGAGTGCCACTCACTTGGCTCTGCAAACCCTCTGCTGAGATCCCGCATAACCCAGCATTTTGGCTCCATTTCTGCAAGTTTCTCAAGTCAGGATCCACCCTTGCTAAATTCACTGTATGTTCACATGGACTATTCAATGAACAAAGCTATACACAAGTGCTGTTCTTCCCTGCGTCTTCAAGGAGTTTGAAGGAGTCTGTGCTGATATTTGGGCCAGCTGTTGCCAGATGCTTAAAAGTGCAAAGTAATCCCCAAATCAAATTAGAAGTGGTGGGTTTGCACAGTCTGACCAGAGAAAGACAAACTGACACCCTTAAAAATATTTCCACTCCAACCTTCCTTTCTGTCTCAGAGGAATTAAACATTTTGCAATGAGGTTGAACTTCCCTTTTCATGGTGCCTTCACTGGAGAGGGAGCACTCTCCCAGGCTCCAGAGACAAAAGATTTACAAAAAAAGATCTTTCATGTCTAATTTCAGTTTAGCTTCTGTTATGACTCCCTGTCTTGGGCTCTATACCAGGATTTCCTTTGCCTTCTGAAGCAAGAGTAAACTAAAGTATTAAACAAAACCTTCTATTTAAAAAGAAAACAACTGAACTTTTCATCTGTAAACGTACACATTTGTTCCAGAAATTTAAACTTAATCTATCAGCTCTAACAGCTCTAACAAAAAATTCATGTTGAATAAAACTGGTGGATTTTCCCCTTTTGTTGTCCCTAAAACGACTAAATTCAAAACTTAATACACAGCAAAAAACTTTTATACTCTGCAGAGCCAGAAGGATGTAGAAAGAAGTTTAAAATGCAGAAGCAGACGACCAGAGAAATTTGTGCTGTTTGTTCTTGCCAGGATGATGTTCCAAACTCCCCAAGATATATATTCCCTTATAAAACCCAAGCGTTAGTAAAATCCCACCAGGGCTCACCAGACACACGTGTGCTCAGAGCAGAAATATGGCTTTGTTCCACCAACCACCTTTTTGGTTTAGGTAATAACAGCCCAGAGCCAAGGCCCCAGCACTGCACAGCCCCAAGAGCAAGGGCATTTCGGGTACTGACGTTAAAAAAGTAGTAACTTCTGGCTGTATAATTACAAGCTGCATCATTATGCATGTGCACGACGGAAGCAGAGGACAAACTGAGGTCACCCGGGAAACTTTGATGCTGGCATTTCTTCACCTCCAAGTGTCTGACTTTGCAGCTTTAATAATATTCTTGTCAGGAAGGGGGTTTTGTTTAATTTATATATAGATTATGGGTTGCTGTCTATTGGCAGACACCCACAGCATTGGCTGAGCGCAGTTTAAACAGCAAACCTTCCCTCTGTTGGAAACACCTGTTTCAGCTAAAAGACCATTCCACTGCAGGTGTTACCTACACTCTGAATGAAACAGGAGCCTAATTTTGATTCTGATACGCCCAGGGATGGCAGCATCATTTAATGTGTCCATCAAAAGTTACTCACTGGAGCATAATGGAATAGGGAATGGTGCAGCTGACCTTTCTTTTAAATTACCATCGCAGACTTTTAGTGGGTTTCTCAAAAGTTATTGTTATCAACATGGATATTACAGGAATAAAATCGGCCCCTTACAGTCAGTTATCACAGTGCTTAAACAAAACTGATACCTGCAAACAGTCTGCTGAGGTATCAAGAACCGTCTTGTCCCTGAAGAAAGACTTGGATGGAGACAAATACATTGCCTGGTAGAGATAAGGCAATGTTATCAACAGTTAATCAATCATTTTAAAAGGGACAGAATTGAAGCAGGGATATAAAGCCACTTTACAGCATGTCCTGTGGTTAAACAGGCATGAGCTGATCTTTGGCATCTCCCACCCTTGGTTTGTGTGTGATGGATGCTGGCTGTGAGGTGCAGGGCACTGACCTGTTACAGACACTGAGAGCCTGCAGCGATTATCTCGTGAGATCCTGCCCCATGTATCACCATGAAGGTCACATCTGCAGCAAGGTCGGAGCGCAGCACAGGGGAGCTGATTCCTAAGCCACTGCTCTGTTACCACCTCAGTGGGAACTGAATCTTCTCAAAGATGCCCACTTTTTGCTCTTATTTTTAAATTAGTAGTGAATAAACTGTTCAGTCATTCAGCAGGAAGGAAAAAACCTCATTAATATTCAACTACCGTCTTTAATAGCTTGTTATTAACCTATCTTTGGTGCTCCCAACCCCTAAGATCAGTGCTCCAATGAGTCTCAGCATCTTCTGTATATATATAATAATTTTTTCTGTCACTAGAGGAAAAACTACAGTAGTAGGTCTGAAAAATGTCCGCTCTTTCCTGGGAGAGATGCAATACACACAGCAGTGATAAGAGTTCCCTAAGGATCTCCCCTTGGAGCACATCTCAGTCCCAGGCTGTCGGACCATCCCTAGCTTCCAGAAAGTATTTGTGTTTTGGACTTTTCTGCTAAGAAAAAGGCAACTTTTGCCAATGTGCAGATTATAATATGATATATAACATAACATCCCGCCATTTCCACTGGTCCCAGAAGAGTTCTGAGATCCCTGTCAGCAGTGCCTGAGCGAGAACAGAGCCCTGACTGCCCTCTGTGGTCCAACAATGCTTTGGCCACTCTCCCTCTTTACTCCATTTAACCAGCTAAATGCCATCTTGTGAGCTACAGTTTACAGAAATCAATGTATAACTAAGTTACTAAGCATGGGAAACTGGTCACAAATAGTAAAGGCATTCTTCCAGCGAGGATTCAGATTTTTCCTATCATGCCACGGTTTTACTGTCGTTCCTTAAGCATAATTATATACAGTTGGTGCTAAACTGAGTTTACAACCTGCTGTAATTCCATGTTCTCATTTATTTTTCTGCCCCAAGAAGCCTAACCCGCCAATAACAGGAAAGATCCATTATACTTAATTCTACAGACACAGCAACTCAAATACCCTACCTTTTAATAGTGGGCATTGCCAAAGACACTCACCATGTACTGTGCTGTCTCCAGACACCCAGCATGTGCAATAGCTGTGTAGTACAAGCCACTACAGATACCAAAACCTGGTGGAAGTGGAGCATGACCGGACCATCCCAATACTTTGTGTTATCCGCCTCAGCATCCAGCTTTTTACCTGGCATTTGGCCAAACCAATAAAACTAATTGCCATGAGATGGTTTTTTACAGGAGGAGATGCTGCAAACAAACCATTGCCAATTATTTTCCTTCTTTTTTTTTTTTTGCCTGTGGAGAAAGCGGCAATTTGTTCCCGCTCGCTCCAACAGGGAAAGTCCCAGATCTTCTCCAGATCTGCTGCTCCTGGCAGACAGCAGCAGCGAGGATCTGCCTCTCATCGTTACAGTAAAGAGGATTCTCACGTGGACTGTACTGAAATACGTACTTGCAGATCCCCTTTCATCATCCGCAGTCCCTGGTTGCTGCTTTCACACATCCCATTTTCACACAACAGCACTGCTGGCAGGTTTCATCTGCTCGGGACCAACATGTAGACACAAAACGTCCTGTTACAATCCCACAGACTCCTCCCACCCAGCACTGATGCAGCTTTCTGACAACCATCCGTGCGCTGCCAGAGCTGTCGGATTTCACAGCAGAGGTGATCCTTTGGCACGTGGCAGGGGGACTGGTGTGACACAGAGCTGCTGGCAGGGGAGCAGAGGCACAGAGGCTAAACAGCTCCAGTGCCTCCCGTCATCACCCAGGATTGTTTGCCTCCACCACCACAGCATATCCCAGTCTCGCATCCAGCATTCTGTTGGCCCCAAAAGGCACTGTCGATATTTATTGTTGATATTTACCCTGATTCTCTGACAAATTAGTGGCAAAGGAAATGAAATACCAAGGAAAGAATAAGAGTGTCTGCTCAGGATGACAAAGCCAGGAAGATTATTTCCTCAGGAGACTAAGTCTGCTCTTCACAGAGAACGATATTTTAGAAGCTGTTTTCAGTACTCCAGCATCCTATGGCTTTGGGGCAGAACACATCACTTGTTGCTGGGAAGGCAGTTGGAAGGCTTGCAACACTAAGTTTGCCATGTTCTTTAGTTGTTTGAGAATATTTACGGGGAGGCACCAACAGCAGGCAGGTTTTCACTCCTTTTCCTTAGCTGTTGCCCACGTCCTAGGGACCCCGCGCTGAACCTTCCTGGGCATCCATCAGATACACATCCTCTCTTGCCAAGACTAGCCCACAAAACGGTGGCTGGTAAAACCTAAAAAGCATCACACAAACTAAATGGTGAATTAATGGCAGTGTTTAGCATAGGAAAAATACCAAAGGTCCTTCTTTAATGAGATCTGCATCTGACAATGGAGGCACAAAGAGAAAAAAATAGCAGAAAAATAGCCTGGTGTAAGGAAGGACACACAGAAAGGGATGTTTCTGCCCTAGAAGGAATTTTTCCCTGGGAGTCTGCAAAAAAAACTTTGTCCTGCCTGCTGCCCCATTTACTCTGCTCTGTACAGGTCAAGAGAAGTCAGCTCAGAACATTCAGGTACAATGGAACACAAGTTCAATGCCCAGGCTCCAAAGGAACATGGGCACCACGCTGCCATGGACACCTTCAGACCCAGGGGCTCAGCCCAGGATCTGTCACTGCTGCAAAGTTCCCAGGGTGTTCCCTTCCTCCCTCTGCACAGCACAAACAAGGTTTCCAGAGCAGATGACTGCACCATTTTGGAGCACTTTTCCCCACTGCTGAGGGCACCTCTGCAGCTCCTGAGTACTTGGTCCAGAGTTTCCACCAAAGTCATATGAATTTTGATCAGTGACTCTGCAGCCTTGGCCAAGGGTTTCAGCTGCATTCCCCAAGCGTTTGTCTCACTGTGCTAAAAAGCACCTGCAAAGCAGTTCTTTGTGATATTTACTTTGTAAAATTAAAGCACAGGGAGGAAAAAAAATAAAAAACAGTTTCTTTCTGCCATCCCTTAGTTAGAGTAAGCAGTCGATTGTAAACGTCAAACACCAGCGACGCATTAGGAGAGAATCACTCTGAAAAAAAAGCCCAAAACTGCTCTAGTTGCACATACAATGTCCTACATTAAGACCATGTACTGTAAAGCCTAATGTAGCCATCACAGTTTCAGTAGTGTGGGAGTCAAAGAGACTCCAACAGCACAAATGCAGAGGGTTCACTCTACGCTAAATTTTAGGAAGTGCTCCCCTGCTTCAGACAGCTCAGCTCAGGTTCAAAGCAGGCAATAGGGAATATTGTGAGATCCAAGCTCATTAGAGGAGCAGGTGGGGACGTCTGCAGCTGAATAAGCAGGTTGCTTTGGGAATAACATGAAACAGATGTCCTGCCTTTGCACTCCCTGAACATTTTCTTCAAATAAACTGCAAGTGCAGGGTTTAAGGCTGAGTCTGTCATTTATCTCTTTAGCAACTCCTCTTCTGTTTTCTTCTGCCTGTTGTCTGTCAGGGGAGCAAATCTTTTCTGTAAAATGATGATTTCAAAAGCTAAAGAGCAAAAAAGGCTTGTTGATTGAGCAAGGGAAATGAAGGGTTCCCTGCTAATGGCTTTACTGAAGTTTCAGGTGGAGAATACTGGGAGGGCTCTGCACATGGTGCAGGACAGACACATGGCAAAGCTCACTGAACAAAACCACAAACTAGGCTTTACTGAGGGCTTTTCCCTTCCAGATATTTTCCCAGCAACATTTATTGTTCAGGCTGGGGAGGGAGTTGGGTTTTTACATATGCTAAGCATAGCTTGAAGTCTGTTATTTTAACACAGAATATATTTATATCAAATGCCTGATATAGATGAAGGTTCTGACTACATACCCAAGCCCTGGGAAGTACTCAGGCAGGGCTAGAACCACATTTCCCAAAAATGTGGGGGTTTTTTTGAGTAAGAGATTACTTAAAGCACATGCTAAGGAGACTTGATTCCTCTTCATCCGTGAAGATTTTGCTTTGAAAGACCAAAGCACCCAGCATTCTACAAACAAGGATTTAAAACAGGCAACAACTTCTAAGAGTTATTAGTGCAAGAAATGGGATTTACAGGTCTGCTGTCTTAACCCACAGTGATGTGTCTCTCCTGCCTTTGCTGCTGGGATAACCTTTCCTATGTGAAACTCTCTTAATAATGTGCCCAACTCAAAACTGGGCAAAAGAAACTTCCGAAAACCTGCACGGAGGATTAGCTCAAGTCTCAAGACAAAGAGGCAATAACTCACTGATTCCAGCACTACCAGAAGCTAATGCAAAATAAATTCCATGGGAGTTTCCAAAAATGTCAGGCGACAATAATACCTTAGTGAGGCAGAGCATATTTTATGCATCCTGCTCATTAGCTGCAAAGCCCTGTCTGCATGACTGTTTTTTCTCATTTGAATTAATCACACCGTATATTACGAAGAGACCCCGCTGAGCCCTCTAGTACATAAAGCATTTAAAAGATGATATTAAAAAAGTTATTGTGGAAATTTGCCATTACACATCTATTTGTACGCTTGCATTTATTGCTTCTCTTACTGTCAGTCTGTGTCAAGGGAAAGACACAGGACACATTTCCACAGACAGAGGTTTGGAGCCATGATAGGAATGCTTACAAGGAAATAACAGTATTATCCTTGTGAAAGGCTATACATTTCACAATGCAAGTTATGTTTGGTATAAGTAGATGTCTCAAACTGTTTTATATTCAGTTTACACTGTTCACCCTTGATCTATCTACAGGCAACAGCCTAAAACGCCCAGCCAGCCCTCAAAGTGAGACTTGAGCACTGGATTTTGGGCTACAACCTTGATTTTGTGCACAAGACAAGAATAATTTCTGCACACCGGGATATATCCCTGCTACCATGATTAAAAGCAGGAGAATAATAGAGTATGAATTTCAAGCCCTAAACCTCACGAAATTTGTGAGGAACACAACAAACAGGTTTCATTCAGGCACCCCTGGACAGTGTTGGTAAAGGCTGACACAAGGGCAGCAGATCCAAGAGTCAAATGGATAAAATGGCATCCCCAGCAGTTTTTTCCTCATTCATTATCACTGCATTTTTAGAGTTACCACATAACCCTGCCCACCCTTCCCCTCAGGGATACCAGTCCTGAGCCATTTGTCAGCAGAATATTGTCACATTTTACAATATCACCCTTAAAAACAAGTGCTCTCAACAGGACAGTGCTGGAGGTTATCGATTCTGAACCACTGATGCAGCAGGCAGCCTCCCCCAGCAGGAGAGATGCCCAAGGTCAAATGCCTTCTTAAAATACACATTTGGCTACCAAGAGTTTCATTAAGTCCAATAAACCATCAGGTATTGACTGGTGGCACTATTTATAAATAATCAGCCTGTACAGTGCTGATCTCTTTTTTTATTTAATGAAATTTGCTTCCTCCTGTCAGTGTCAAGTATTCTAAGTTGGCAAAACACTGTGACCTCTCCCACGCTAAAAAACAAAGCTATGTATAAAGACTGTCATAAAAGCCCAAGACCAGCAACAGCTCCCGGAAATAGCATATATCTATTTAGGTAATACAAACAAGCTGTCAAGTCTGTAGAAGTGTGAGCTGCTAAACCAAGCACCAAACCATCCCTAGACTCCTGTGCACCACAGATAGCGAGGGAGCTCTTTCATTCAGCCTCCCTAAAATAAATAATGTATTAGGCACAAGCAGAATTTGAGTTATTGCAGCAGTGACAAGATCTCATCCTGAATTAAGACATTTGAGAATTAAAGCTCTCCCTCTCTGAGTGTTTCCTGAAGGAAAGAATTTCCTAAAGGCAGGATTTCTTGCACAGGAGCTGCAATATCAGCCAGGTAAGGGCTGGACTTCAGTAAGGCTTCTCAGGTCTGAGCTCCCAGTGCAGGGCCAACATCCTGCTGTGCTCAAGCCACCACACAGTTCAGTGCTGCTTCCTCCTCCTTAGCCCAGAACTGACAGGAGCTTTTTCCACCACAGACTAGTAAAAACTCATTTTGAATTAATAGTCCTTTATTTCCCTATGGGCTTTCCTTGCTCTATTCTTTATGCTACTCTGGCAGAGGTAGGAATCCCTCTTCCTCCTCCTGAGCTAGTTTGCTCACCTGACCTTTAAATTCTCCTGCATCATCCATAAGGTGGGTAGGGATGGGGAATCACAGCACAAAAAATCCAGGAAACATAAGCTTATCCCTTCAGGCCATGCTATATTTAGCAGTTCCCTGGTGTGCTGCTATGTTTCTAATTGCTGTTGTCAGGATATATGCAGGAGAGGGAGCTGCTGTTTTACAGAAGAGGAACCCTTCCTGCCCAGGTGTTAAGTGTGCCACTGTCACCAGACCAGTTACTGGGAGCAGGAACTGCCAGGGTCAAACACAGCACCCAGACTCCTATTTCCCTAAGGAAATCCCTGCTGCGCTTGCCAGAAAAGCTGCCTGGGTTTGTTTCCATGCACACACCCCACCATGCTCACAGCAAGGGGTGCATTTCTGCTGTGTGCGTCCGTATTTATACCCACGACACCGCATCGGGACATTGTGATTTGCAAGCCAGCAGTGCTCAATGACACCACATTTGTAATGAATATTGGGGATGGAGAGATAAGGAGTTATTACACGGCAAGATTAAAACCCTTCGGTTGATCTGTATTGATTTTATTTTTGCAGCACTGCCCGATCATACATCTTCCCATTGCCAGCCCGCTGCCGGGCAGGAGGGGGCACGACTGGGCTGAGAGTGCCGAGCACAGGACAGATCTGCGGAGCACGGGAAGAGCCACCGGCATCCTTGAGCGGTTACAAATTACAGACCTCTCAGCAGGGGCCCAGGCTGGAGCTAGCATCCAGCTTTTAGTGTGCCAAAGCCAAGAACAGCTAAATTACACTCTCGTCTGCTCGACCAAACAGCCGCTGTGGCAGACACAGCCTCCAGCAGGGCCTTGCCCTGTGGATCTATGCACATGCTGCGTGAGGGACAACTGCTCACAGGCTCAGGGCTGTCACACTTACACCAGGTTTAGCCCTCTTACAAGTGCATGTCCATGTGGAACAGCCCAAATCACCTTGGGGAACAATGCAAGGGCCGAGGGAGAGTTCTGACAGCTGATCCCCAGCAGCCACAGGTGCTGCAGTGGTGCCTTTGCCACTGCACCGGCACAGAAATCCTTCTCTCTGCAGCCCAGTCACACTGACCCAGGAGCATCCCCTGTGTGACCAACCACTCCCTACTGTCTGAAAAGCAGCACATTATTTGAAAGTAGGAATTATTTTCAGCCTTGTTAGCGTTTGCCAAGCATCGTTCCAACCCGAACATTATAGATGTTTAATAGGTCCACCCTGAAAGTCTTTGAACCTTGCAATCAATACAGCTGAGCCAGTGCACAAAATTTCCAATTGATCTGAGTTTCGCTTCATTAAACGTTAGTTTTACAAGGTTTGAAATGGGCCTGCTTAAAATTGTTTAACAACCTGTGGCTGCATCATCAGCTCTAAATGGCCACACAAGACTGACTGCAGGAAAACCCGCTAGTTAGTTATTTCTTGCCTCGCAACAATATCAAACTCACTTTTAGGAGTCTGTAACCTGTTCAGCAATATTCACTTCAAGGTCAAGCGTGCTGACAACCCCTTAGAGAGCGCAGACATGAAAACTTAAACCTTCTTTCTCTCCGGGCCCCAAGGCTCTTAAAAGTTCTTCAAACTTCAAATACAGAATTTTTAAAACATACCAGCTCCTCTGGAGCAAGCAGGCAACTACCAGTAGTCTCTTAAAGACCATACAATACTGACGTGGGCTAAGCCATGCAGATGTGCAGAGTAATAATTGTACACCCAGCAAATTTATCATCAAATTCTGCTTTTTGGCTTCTCTTTTGATCCACTGAGTTAAGAGCGAAACACAGAATCTGAGAGGATCTACTGAGCCCTTAGTCCACAGGGAATGCTCTGCATGGGATAAGCCATAAGGGCTGATAGCAAACCATCACTCTCCTACCACTACTAACACACTTATGTTCTGGACAAGTGTAATATTTTAGTACAAATGGCTTTATGCACTAGTATCCTCTCATTTCCATGGCCTTGGATTGCCAGACTCTGTATTTTCACTTCCACAGCCAAAAACTAGCAATAGAGAAAAATATTGTGCATTCGTTTCAGAGGAAACCCAAAAGAAGTTCCACATCCACAGGATTCCTTTGTGCTTTGGTTCAAGTTTGGACTTTCCTCTTTATTCTGCTCTCACATCATTTATTAAGGCCAGCCAGGATAAAATTCATAGTAAGTCTTGGAACAGGTAAAAATCTATTTGGGCAAACGATACATTTCACAAACCATCAGATAAGAAACAGCATTCTTTAAAATTAAAACATAGGTGTTTTTAAAGCGTATCAGTTGCCAAGGAACTTTGCCACGTACCATGTGCAGTCCTGCTGGAGCAACGAGCCCCAGGCAGGGGCCTCCTTGCTTCTGCACAATGCCGGGGTGCTGCTCCCAGCCCTCAGAGGAAGGATTTCTGTTCGAGAATGGGGGGTCAGAGAACTAGGCCAGGTTTACAGCCCGGAAACAGCAGCTCTCCCATTCACAAAGCAAATAATGAGACACTGCAAAACCACAGAAAATGTCTTTTTTGCTCTGGCACTTCACTTTTCAGAGCCGTGAGCTGGCCCAATACCAAATCTCCCAGATGCCATTACTAAGGTGTCACACTTCAGTCATTATTCACTCCCCTGCCAACGAATGGGCGTTGTTAAATTTTGAGGGAAGCCTCTTTTGGTTGCTACGAGCTCCATGGCGATATTTATATATGTGCGTATGACAGAACATTCTGAGTTGGAAGGGACCCACATTGTATTCAGATTTAGAGACCTGCACTGCACAGAATGATCAAAACCAGCCCTGCAATACATCCCGGGGAGGTTCACAGCACCCACTATGGTGGCATTAGCAAAGGTGTTCAGAAACTTCTCCTTTGTGCATTATTTCTCTCCACCTCCCAGCTTTGCTTTGAGGCGTGGCAACAGCAGGGGCTGGGAAGTGGAATCCTGGACTTAGAGCAATGCAATGTTTATTGTCACTGTCTGCAGGATAAATGCTGTTTCTCTGACAGACTGGCATTCATACACAAAACAAACATACTCCTACGGGATAAAAGGAGTGGGGAGCTGCTCCAGCCACAGCTCAGCATGATTTTGCAAGGCCCAGCAGCCTCTGCCAACTCGCTTGGCACAGCCACAAACCCAACTCCAGCATCAAGGCAGGAAAGGAGAGGGACTGAAATCAGTCCCCATCCGCAAAGTTTTATTCCTCTGAGCATCGACAAAACACAGATGGTCTTTTCTCTGAGTGAAGACCATTCTGCACCTGTAAAACCCAAGTCAGGAAGAGAAACCAGAAGGCAAAGGGAAGAAATTGGCTTTGCAAACCCCTCTAATCAGCAGCAAATGTTCCTGTGCACAGCAGTAACATGTGCGAACGAAACCTGTCTCCCAAACAGATAAAGGCATTTCTTCATATAAATAAATATTTTGCATTGACTTAAACAAAACAAACAAACAGGCTCCTATTAGAATTTTTAAAATAGAGGGAAAATGTGTTAATAATAAAAGGTGTTTGGGATTTGTCTTTCTTTTCTAAAATTATTTGAAGGACTAGGGCTAATATCAGAAGCAGATTGAAGGGACCCTCCCTCACGAGCCGAGTTCAAACAGCAGTTTTTCTGAGCAGTGTTCCCAAGGAAAGGCCATCAAGCACTCCCAGATGCCTCCCAGGAGTACCAAAACAAAATAACACCCTGTACTAACATAAGCACTAAGCTCAGACCAAATAAACTAAGTGTGGTTTTAACCCCAGGCTCCACAAACCCAGAGTAAACCCCATACAGAGTCACCTATATCTACCAACTTGCAAGATAAAATTGATTTTTAAACCAATTTAATTACTACATTCGACAATCTCCATGTAATTTACGTACTCCTCAGGAAATCACAGACACACCAAAACAAGAATTGAAAATGCATCATTTTGAGGTAATTTTCCAGTAATTTATACCCATGAAATCCCAGTTAACAGACCAGAGTCTGCAAAGCAGTAGTAGAAACATGAAGGGATTTGGTTCCTTTCTTTTAAGTGAATACCTGGTAAACCAGCATTAATTTTCTGGTGGGTTGGAATATTGTACGGATTGATCAAGTAATTGAAAGCAGAATAAAAAACTAGCTTTGCGTGCAGTTACAGTCCAGCTGAGACTCCAGCACTGCAGTCATATTTTTCCTGCCCTTTGGCCATCTTTATTTCTCTGTAAGGAATGAAAACCTACAGGACATATCTGAGCAGAAAGTTACCTTGGACCAGTTACACAGCTCTCTTCTAATATCATCCCTTAATTTAATAATTTCAGCTCCTCTTGTTTAGGCCACTGGAATTCTGAGACTAATAATGTGTGAAATAAGAATTACAAGTGTGGTTAATAGGCAGTTTAGCCAGAAACCTTTTAAGGAACATATTTAATTACTCCTAGGGAAGAAAAAACAAAAAGTCTGCCTAGTGTTTCTTCCCCATCCAAACAAAAAGCATGAGGTGATTAGACTAAATATCTTCCCCTCTCCAAATCGCTTTGATTTATGGACTTGGCTGTTTATCTAGTTTTTATGATGACATAAAACTAAAGTGCAGCAAATATGAGAACACAGTTTTTATACTGTGCATTCAGAAAGTTTTCCTCAGTCTTTGACACTGACAGCTGCTGACGCGCAGTTAACCACAAGTGGAGACACACATTATTTACGTAGATCACATTCAGCCCAAGAAAAGTTTTCTCCCTCTATAACACAAATGACTGGAAATCTCCAAATTCAACCCATTTCCCACCCCCCAACCCCCCACCCCAGCATTTTCTGTATCTATGGCAAGTACCTGCACTGCGGGTGGGGATCCAGGTCCCGGTGGTGCTGTGAGGGACCATGAGGGGAGATGGGGCTGTAATGGGGCAGTGAATGGAGATGACGGAACTGGGGGGCTGTGAGGGG
>VZRE01000497.1:63994-102448 GCA_013396775.1 Cephalopterus ornatus
CCTGGATCCACCGGAAAGGAAAGAGAGCAAGAGGCTTCTCCCCCTTCTTATTTATACTCTGGTTTACGTAGAAAATCGTATGGAATACTGGGAGGATAACTACTTCCTCAGTTACAATTTGGTTACCAAGGAGGGTCTAAAATCAAAACTACTACAATGAGGCAGCTCTCAGGGGGAGATGGGGCTGAGGGGGCTGTGAGGGGAGATGGAAGCTGTGTGTGGGAATGGAGGTTGTAAGGGGAGATGGAGGCTCTGAGGGGCGATGTGGCATCTGTGAGGGCAGGGGCAGGCTCTGAGGGTCCGTGAGGGGAGGCGCGGGCCACTCCCGCCCGTTGCCTGCATCGCAGCTACATCGTGTGAACAAACACCGCGACACAGCCCCCGGAGAGCGGAGGGGACAGAAACACCCCTTTAGCCCCCCAGAAACCCCATCCGCAGCCCAACCCTTCGCTGACCCCCGGGCAGCAGGTCCTGGGACAGAGACACGGGCAGGACCAAGCCCTCGGTCCCTTCCTTAAACGCGCGAGGACGTTTCCAGCTGAGACCTGAGCACCACTGAGCATCAATTAACTCGTCAAGATCAAAGATAAAACCTTATCAGCACTAGTCTGGGCACTGATCACTGTCCGACTGTTATCAAATGCCTCTTCTCTCCATTGTTCCTTCTTCCTGCTAAAGTAGGGATATTAGCAGGGAAACAGCCAATCCCACGGTCACAGGAACTATCCTCCAAAGAAAGGCAGAGCTTCAAAGGGCCGAGGGAAGCAGCTCCAAGAGCCTCAAGTAGTCTATTTTTCACTTATTTGTGTTTGTTTTTTTTTCCAACCAACCACTCATTCTTTAATCTGAAAATGTCTCCAAAATGCCCTCAGAGCAGCACATTTATTGCCTGCTGCTGACACACACCTGCCACATCAGCGCTCACAGAAACATTTTGCTGGACACAGTAAAGTCATTACTTAACAAAAGCACATATGGATTATGGATATTCTGTATGAACATTCCGGTAGTTTCCATTCTGCCAGGGGACCAACACAACCTTTGTAACTGCAGTATTACAGGGCTTATAAACCAGGGCTGAGGGAGGTGATCCTTCCCCTCTGGTGATGCAACTGGAACACTGGGTCCTGTTTTGGGCTCCCCAGATGGACATGGACATGGACATACAGGAATGAGTCCATGGAGACCACCAGCATGGCCAGGGACTGGAACACAAGGCATGTGCCTCTTTCCCCCCAGAGGTGCCCAGTGTAAAGATGACACAAGTGGGAAATCCTGGGCAGATGTAAGGAAAAGTTTTCCACAATGAAGGTGTGCATAGATCCAGCTCTCAATTCATGCATGTTTACAAAAGGCTCAGTGGCTATGATGTGCTTTTTTTAAAAAGTGATTTCAGCATGAAAAAGCATCTAACACACGGTCTCCTTGCAGCCCTAGAGACCTGGTGGCCCTTCCAGGCTGAGGGCAGTGCCAGTGCCCGGGCACAGAGGGGTGACACCGCGGCAGGGAGCTGACGGATGGCACTGCTGGGAGGCAGCCAAGCAGGGGCAGAGGGCACTGTGGTTCAGCAAGGCAGAAACTGAACCTCAAAGCCCATGATTTACAGGCCCTCACGCTCTTTGTGGCATTTTGTTCCTCTGGAGAGCACATTCCTTCCCCTGCTGTGGAAGATTTGTCTTTGGCGATGGCAGCGCTCGGAGCAAGGGCCTCCCAGAGCAGTTCTGGCAGCTGTGCATGTTCTAAGCTGCATGTGAAAGGAAGATAAACCAGAGCAGTCCTGGAACCTGCTACATCATGGTGGGAAGCAGCCTTGACCCCCAGCCGATTCCTACACCTTCTCTTCATCCATCCCTTAAAAATTTGGCCACGCATAAGTCCATTGTCACTTCCCTTTAGCACAGGGGGAAACTAAAACCTCCACCCAACACAAAGTGAGAGTGTCCAAGCAACAAATCCAAGCCCCAAAATACTCCAGAATCTTTAGAGAGAAGACAATGAGATGCTGCAAAGTGGCCATAAGAGGCTTAAAAAACCCCAAGGGGAAGTGTGAAAGTCATGGAAAAAAAAAAAAGTCACACTGTTTTAACATCAGTGTAAGGTCAGAACATACAAAACTGCTTGTAAAGAAGGGTTTAAAATGAGTTTCATAATTTGTTGTGATTGAAGAATCAAGACCTCACTCATCTTGCACCTAACTGCAAACACATGTTGAGGCTCCTGCCTGAAGCAACAGGTTAATTCTGCACTTATTTCACAGGATTACAACTACATTTTTCCCCCCCCCCCAGGAAATGTAGTGTTATTGTGAAGCCCATCCAGACATGCTATTTCATAATTAATACTAAATAAGAAGTGAATTCTCTCCTTTGTCTAAGTAGTTTGCTTTGGCTCAGTGAGGAGCAGCAATTAGCAGGACGGCCTCCCCAAACACATTTGATCTGCTACAGGGTTTCCTGCTGCTGATCAGAAGAACAAACCTGATTTCACACAATCCATGGGGTTTATGTTGGCTGGATGTTCTATAATTAAAATGATCTTTTCTTTTTTTTAACTCCCTCAAGGGCTTTGTTTATCTGCTTGTGCTTTTTCCACGGAGAGGCAGGCATGTCCCTAATTTAGCAGTTTGGTTCATTTATGCTCCTGCTCTTTACCAGCTCCCTTTATAGTGTTCACTGTTTGTAGTTTGGTGCAGAAATGGGGGCCTGTTATCGTTTGTGTTATAGGGCTATTTTAATAGCAGGAGTAGAGGAACAGTTCCCATGGAAACATTGCCATGTTTCATGGTGTGCTTTTCCTGGGATTCCCAAGGTTGGGCAGGGTGGGCTCTGGGCCTTTCTAATGGGCACACACAGCAGTGTGTGGACACTTCCCCTTCAGCAGGAGAGGGAAATATCGTATTTTTTGATTATTTCCTCTCTTGCAAAGTCTAATGCCTCTAAAAACAGCAGCTCAAGAGCCCCATGCCCCTGATTGATGTCCTAGCCAGTCCCCACTGCTCTGACAACAAACCAGGTCCTATTTTGAAAGGCCACCTCAAAACCCAAGAAAACATTTTCCTTTCTCTCTGACCTTTACAATTAAAAGCCTTGAGTGATGCCATGGTTTAACAGGGCTCACCACGCTCCCCTGAGCCAAGATGTCCTTGTGTCACCAGGGACTTCCAAAGCCTCTTAAAAAACACATGCCATCCTTCTCTACAGGTGCTGTGTTCAGGCCTGGGGAGCACCACTGCTCATGGGCCACCCCTGGTGTTTATCAAGAGCAAAGATAAAACCACAAAATAAAGCCACCTTCTCTCTCACAGCTCAACGGCTGCCACACACAGGTGAGCTCAGAGCAGACGGGCTGTATCACCTACATGCTGAACGAGGTCCACCTGCAGCCTGCATCCCCACCCCTCCCCTTTGTCCTCCTTCTTTCCAGAGCCTGGGGATAGCCTCACAATATTATTTTTTCTTTTGCTTTTCTTCAGCTGCAGACTTACAAATTATTTTCAGAATTTACTTCAACCTATTCACAGCAGTGAGGGAAAAAAAAACACCCAAAGAAACATCAAACTCGAGGGCCACGGCCACCGCTTTGAAGAGATCATTATAACAACTTCTTATTCCAGGGGAGAGTAATTATCATGTTCTAACAAACATATTAAATAATTCACTATTATTATTTCGGCATTTCTTCATGAACCAGGTGTTTAGGAAACTGTTTCAGACAGAAGCACACAATGCAGTCCCTGGGGTCCTTCCCCACCAGCCAGAGCATGCAGAGAACCACTAATGCTTGGGCAAGGCTGGAGCTCCCCAGAGCCAGCAAAGCCCTCATATCAACAGCACAACAGGCTGTGCTTTTACTTTTTTCCATCACTCTCACCAATATTTCTCAATTTTCTAATTATACACATGGAAGTGTCTGAGCTTTCTCAGTTCAAGTAAGATTTATGTCTCTGGTCCATAAATCTCTGGTTATCTCTTAAGCTTTTAAAACATAGTCATATTTTTATTTATGCAAGACTATTTAAAAGCTGATTTTCATTCACATCAATCACCATTTTTGCACTGCCTGTTTGCTAGTTGATTAATGAATGCAAGAACCTCTCTTTACTCAATCCAGGCAGAGCTGCCACTGAGTCAGCTGTTCTTACCTGCAGGATTTCAGGTGAGCAGAGTTGCAGTGGTGCTGGCTTGGAGTGAGGTCCCTGTGCACATGGTTCACCTGAGCCTGGAAAACACAAGTGTGGAGATATAAGGAGGGTTTGGCATTGTACCCCCAGCAGCTGCTCTACAGGAACTAAAAAAAAAAACAAAAAAAAAGAAAAAGAGTCATTATTCAAGACTTTTTTCCACCCAAAAGTGGGGGAAAAAAATGGCTGAGCCACTTTTGTATCCAACTGGTGAGATCAGCAGAAAGAATTCACACGACCCTGGGACTTATTTCAAAGACATTTAAAGACTTAAACAAACCAGTGCCCTGGAAAGGGTGGTATTTGTTGGGGAGGCAGCACAGAGAGCCCGAGGGGCATTTGGTGTTTGAGAGGTCTGGGCAGCACAAAGGAGAGCAGGGCTGGGTGCTCAAAACATTAAAAAGGGCACCCTGGCTTCGTGCCACATTCATAAACATGTCCATCAACTGCAGCCTTTGGGGAACTGGCTCTACTGAGACCAGTCACTTGCTGAAAACAAAGTGCCACTCTTTACCTTCTAACCCTCAGCAAAGCAGCTTCTCTGCAGTGCAGAGTGTAAAATCCACTCCCCACATCCACTACACCAGTGCTGTTTAAAATTCACTCCGTAGTGAGTTTTACAGCTCATTCAGGCTCAGCCCAGAACTTAAGAATGGCCCTGTAACACGTGCAAATTTTCAGCTGAAGCAGAATTATGCTAAAACAACTGCACAAGGAGTCCGCAAGGTTTGGTGCAATCACATTGCACTGAAAAAGGCTTAACCATGTGTGCAGGGAGCAAGGCAGATGGGATGAAGGTCTCTAACTGCTACAGAGATTTTTATTCATTAGCACAGAGACATTCCAGCAGGTTCCAGGGCCCCTCAGAGCACTGATCCCCTTCTCCACACACTGCCTGCCTTCTGCTCTTAGTAAGTGTGCTTTCAGGGGCCACCACAGGATCTATCAGCTTCAAAATACTGATTGTACTAAGGATCTTTTTTTTTTCAGAAAATTTAAAACAGGTTTTCTGCTCACTGGCACAAGCACAGCCCTTTCCCCTGACCCACAGAGCCCGGTCCCGGGGAGAGATGTAGTGGGGACAGTGGGACACAACCAGACTCCCCCTATCCCACTGACACACCAGCACCTCTTACCTGAGCACAGCAACTCCAGGAGCTCTGTGTTGCTCTGTCCTCACCTCAAAGCTGCTCCGGGAGGAAGGAAGAACCAGCACAGGTGTCCTGGGTCTGCAGCTGCAGCACAACTTACTGACTTCCACCTGGCCTTAACCACCTGCCCATGGCACCACCCCATGGCACAGCCGACAGGCAGCTCCTCGTTTAGCATAAAACAAAGAGGCAAGTTCACAGTTCTGGGACTTTTTTTTTTTTTTTTTTTTAAGACACCTGGAAAGAAAAGGAAGAAAAAGACNACAATAATGAAGGTTTCATAAAATTCCAGGTTTCATAAAATTTCAGAATATTCATAAATGGCACTAAATAGGACAGGTGGGCTCAAAGGTCAGTAATTATTACCTGCAAATATTGTTTGCAAAGACTCATCTCTAACAATGGCTGTCTGTTTGTGGACATCCCTGGAGGAGACAAAAGGACAAGTCTGCAGTTTACAAACAACTGAAAACTCCAAAATCATGTCACAAATGCACGTCTTCCCTATTGATGACAAAGTGGGGGGTTTTGGGACTTTTTTTTTTTTTTTTTGTTTAAGACACCTGGCAAGAAAAGGAAGAAAAATGCACAACATGCAGCTAATTTCTCAACCAGGCAGGAAACATTTCCCAACAGCTCCTTCAAGGCCAACTGCCCCTCGCAGCTTCGGTCAGGAAAGGAGAGCAAACAAGAGTGGGATTCTATAATTTATTACCATTGCTAAGATGAACACAGATACTTGATACCCCATCGTATGCAGAACTGTAAAAAAATAGTTTTAATACAGTATCAAAATTTACACAAGTGAAGTGTCAAAAGACCAGTGTCCCTCGAGTCGCCCCTGCAGGCACAAGTACAGGTGTTACAGCTGTTCATACACACAGAGATAGGAATACAACAATTGCAACTGAACTGTGCAGTGGGAGAAAACAACGTGGAAAGATAACACACAGCTGCCTGGACTGGGTTCCATGTCAGAAATCACGCAGCAGCGCCGTGTTTCAAACAGAAGGCTGGATTCTGTATCCCAACTTAAGGAGAAGGAGTGAACGGGAGCTTTGCCCGAGAAAAACAACGCTGGATCAGAGGCCTTACATCCAATGGTACCAAGTGGAAACAACAACAAAACCCAACAGAATTACTGCTGCAAATTAACGCATTTTTGCTGAAGACAGGTAGCAGATTTACATCATCTATATAACAAAAGATTGTACAGCAACCGAGCTACATTCCACAGCAAACAGCGCACGGGTACAGGATGTCCAAGCTCAGAGAAAACAGAGGTTCTCGCTTTGGCTCAAATCTTAGCAACCAAGAACAAACCAGAAACCCAGGAATTGTTGCATTCCTATTTTTTTTTAACTTTTATTATAATTTTTTATTAGTCTCTTTTTGATGCTCAGCTATGGTAAAAAGTTAAGCAACAGCCATTCAGTCACAAGCCTGTTGCACATTCATACATGAAACTATCATTGCTCTTAGATATACACAAAATACCTATGTTGTAATTCAATACACACAACTAGTGTCATACACAGAGATAAAAATAAACTAAGCACATCTAGGGCGCCGTCTGGTCACATCTCAGGCAATCTGAACAAGAGCTTTCTGCCTCATAATAATGAAAGACATGCTCTGAGGATAATAAAACCCTTTTTCTTTGAAAGAACGCTACAGTGGCAAGGAAAGCTTTTTTTTAATAATGCAGTGCAATCTTTTAGATCCTCATAGGCTCTTGTTAAATAAACCAGCATGTCTCTAAATTAAACAGCTAGAAATTAGCATCCTGACAGTTGGAAAATACTTTCCAAAAGAAATTCTGATGGAGATTCTGATCTGAGACCTGCGATAGTGATGCCTAAGTATTCTGTTCACTAAAGGGCTGCCAACACCTACACTGCTTCAGAAGATGTGCATCACAGAAAGCTACCTCGACTTTCCTTTAGAAAGAAATTGTGGATCACTACAAGGACTGTAGTTATGCTACACTACCGGCTGGTTAGGACTTCATGGTCTTTTAGCACCTCCAAAGGCAGGTTATTCTACCAAAGCAAAGAAATCACCTGGGAATTGCCTAAGCACCATTAACGGGTCCTTTACAGACTGAAGGGGGAGTTACTAAGAAGCGACTTTCTCTGAACGGCGGAGACCAAAGGCACAGTTTATCCACGACCCTCCAGTCTGGCGGAGAAACCTCTCTCAAATCCAGTGGAAAACTCCTTCAGACCTATCAGAGACTCGCTGTAACTAACCAAAATAAAACTTATTTTGCGTAGCTCCTGCAGAATCCCAAGTATCTGTGGAGTTAGGATGGAAATACCTCAGTGCTCCTAAAGGTGGTGTGTTGCAGTGAGGGTGCAGCGTGTCACTAGGCAGGATATTGGACCGGCGGGACTGGGGACACTGCCAGCTCGGGCAGACCCCCGTGCAGCAGCTCTGGTGTCCAGCCGAGGCTCGTGCAGTGCATCCAGACACCCCGTCGTCAGTGGGAATTGGGGGGACAGCCAGTTCCTTCCCTCTCGCGGGCACTTCAAACTCTTGCTCTTCAGAGAGGCCATTACATGGGTCCTTTATACTGATTTCCTGACAAGTGTTGCCTAATTCCAGGGCACGACCCTGCAGCATCTCCAAGTTTCCTCCACACAACCTAAAGGGAGGGATGGAAAGAGATCGTTATCCCGGGTGGAGACGCACTGGTGTTCACATGGACATGCAGCTGGAATGCCACAGGTTTGGGACATGCAGCACAGGGGAGGGACACACACCAGGAGCACAGATCAGGGGGTACAACATTCCTTCTGAACACAGAAAGCACATGCTGCTGGGTAGAAATGATTAAAAACAGACACAGATGGACCAGCACGTGCATCACTGCGATACTTTGTGCTTCAGATACAAGACTGAGGGTGTTTGAAGGCCTCGGCTGAAACTCGACTCTTTCCCCAACCACATCTCCTGCACAACATGACTCAGAAGCACACGGATCACTCCACAGGTGTCCAAACATTTGCAGTCTAACACAGTTCTCCTCTTTTTCAAGGGATTTAGTTGTTCTCTTACAAACAAGCAAGGCCCTAGAAGTGTTTATTTCCCTAGTTCTTCCTTGAGGTCTGAGGACCTGTGCACGTAGTCACTGTGCTATACATCATCTGTTACACTATTGGAATTAAAAAGGCAGAGAAGTGACACCCCCAAAAATTAAAGGAAGTATTTTATAATGATTTATAGGAAGACTGATGGACTATAAACAGGAGAGCAGTAACTGGTGTTGTGTCACCAGTCCTCTCTAGAGACAAGAATGGTGATTCCAACCACACTGTGTATTGCAATTTCAGAGTATTTCTGTTTAATAATAATCAACTCACAACCAGCTAAAGCGTAACTGCTACTAAACCACCCATCAAACTCTGGGCCAACTGCACTGTGACTGTCAAGAAAGGTAAAACTTGTTTCCATTGTCTTTTACCAGTGCCTAAAGTCCAGCAGTGAACAGACACTGCATTATCTGGAACTGAATAAGCCCACAGCAGCTGAATCTTGGGAAGCTGACATACTGAAAAGGTGGGTCCTGCAGCTGATAAGCAAAGGCAGAACAACCCCAAGGTCCTGCTGTGATTCTGTGCAGGAGGTGGGAAAACAACCCAATTCCTCTGAGCCTTTGCTGAAGAAACCCTGAGTATAGGCATGAAAACCAGAAATACTCCCAGATAGGAAAGAACAAGGCCACGGTCCTACTGTACAGGGCCGCAAATGAAGGTCCTTTAAAGGGAACTGTTTTTAATTCCAGTGGATGGGCATAACCCAAAGCCTGCAAGGTTTGCACAGACCAGGATCCTGCAGCGTGAAATCCCAAGCCCCGTCACAAAAATCCATGGGTGTGTTTGCTGTGTGTGAGATACTGCAGAGGGGGAAGCACAAGAGAGCGGGGCTTCAGTGACACCTCTTAAACTGGGTGTCTGGGGCACAGCCAGGGCTGGATCTGGCAGTCCTGTCCAACAGCTGATACCAAAACACAAGGGCTCTGGGAGAGCTTCTGTGGGAAGGCATGCTGCACCTACGCGTGCCTTCCAACAACTTCCCTGCTCAATAAAGATTAGGACAATATTTACCAAGCAGCTAATGCTGACTCAGGAATAAACTGGAAGGTGACACTTCCCCAAGTCCTTTATTTCCAGCTGAACGAGTGACCCCTGACTGGCAGCAAGGGACAGACACGTACAAGAGCCCCAGAAAGGTGGCGAGTGACAAGGGGGGGCAAAACTTCACTCAGAAGTTCAGCAGGAATTTCTGCCCTCCTGCCCAGCCACACCCCCGATCCCAACTGGAATAGCCCACCTTCCCTGTGGCTCCCAGCCCAAGCGAGGGTGCTGCAGCCCTGCAAACTAAACTTACCAGCAGCCTGAGGAAAATCATGAAGAATATCCCTCCAGACTTAATCCAGACATTCCTAATCACGAAGAACATCCCTCCAGAATTAATCCAGACAGTCCTGTGCTTTGGAATTACCTCCATGCTCACTAATACATGACAAACTACCTCTAAACCTGCTGCCCCCGTATTGCTAAGACTCCTAAGACAATGCAGGTATATAAATACAAAGCAAAAACATTCCCAAATAAAACCATTCCCAAATACAATACCAATTCCACATGCATGTCCTGAGGAGAGAATTCCCACCTCTGTTATCTCAATAAAACACTAACATGGTCACGTAACACCATAAACTTCCTACAACGTGAATTATACATCCACCTTTGCATTTTGCATTAGGTCATTCTTTTGGTACCAAATTGCATCTTGGTTCCCATCCAAACTATGCATCAAAATTAGGGAGCCCAAAACTGTCATCATTCCACAGTTTTCACGGGGAAAATGACGCCGTGGCAAATGTTTCCTGTGAAACACCCACAGTGCACGAGGCTGCAGACAAACAGTGAGTTACAGCCTGGCAGGAACTGCAGTGAGAATGCAAAAGGAAAGATTATAATATGCATTTAATTAGTTTATCCCAAATCCACTGTGCTTTTAGCCTGGACTAGATGGGTATAAGGGAAAGCAAAACCAGAAAGGAAATAACCAGCTGCTTTAAAAGTATAATAATGTATCAACAGTCAAATCAGACAGAAATTGTAAAAGTCAGAGGGACAGGGAGCGTTTTGGTGGCAGCAGCAGAGCTTGGAATGGCTGGGAACAAAGGGACAAGGCAGGACACAAGTACGTATCTGAGAGTTACAAAACTGAAGTGATAATGTCAAATTTAGCATTTTAGAAGTGGCATTACTTACACCACAAGGACTTCTACGGATTACCATTAAATATGTATGAGTTAGAAACTGCTTTTTTAGCCATAAATCGTGAAGGAATATCCGAGGCTGGAAAAGTCATGAGGGCCATTGCTCAGGTGGGGAAACTGAGGCTGCCAGGCTTCATCACTCTTGCCAGATTTTATTCTTATGAAGGATAAATTCAGGTCATACAGCACTTTTCCCCCAGATATATTATCCCACATAGATTTTTCTGATCAATACTAACCAACATGTTAACATTGTAGTGCTCCTAACAAAACAGTAATTGCATTACAGAAACAGGAATTGCCTTAATTTCCACAGAAAATCTTCAAGGGCATATTGTCAGCATTTAAACAAAAAAATACTTTGCATCTTCAGGTGTTTCCAGGCCCAATATGGAATACAAAGTTAAACACCTTCAATGTTTACTGCACATTTCTCCAGCCTCAGCTTTCTCTGTGTCACTAAGGTGGTGGTAAGAGAGCCTTTACCAGCCCGGTGATTGATGTTTTGCTGAGCTTCCAAGCCATGGGGATGTTTAAAAAGAAGGGAATTTCATTTTATACGTTTTTTGGCAGCCACAAATAAGACCAGTAGCGTGAGTATGGTCTATAAGTAGTCAGACTTACAGACCAGGTAACAATCACCGTTCCATACATACAAACCTCGGTCTGGAACATCACAAGCAGGAAGTTTGGCCCGATAGAACTTCCAAAAGGAATCAAACACATCCTGCCATGTGAAATAACCACTTACAGATCCCCAGGGATGCCACCTGCACTCCAGGAATAATCCCAGAGCCACTGGCAGGGTGGGGAGGATTGCCAAGGAGCCGGCAGGTTCTCCTTC
The DNA here is from genome assembly GCA_013396775.1 of Cephalopterus ornatus. NCBI lineage: Eukaryota > Metazoa > Chordata > Aves > Passeriformes > Cotingidae > Cephalopterus > Cephalopterus ornatus. Next base: position 75,463 of record VZRE01000497.1, read on the forward strand.
CAGCCATCCTGCCTGAGGGAGCAGGCCCTGGGAGAGCCTCATCACACCAACTGCACGGCAAAGCTCTGCTCCTGTTCCCGCTCCCTCCACCAGTGGGAGAGTCCCAGGCAATTTTCTGAAATTTTATAATTTTTTTCAAAGTCTCCTCATCACTTACGAAAACAACAGCAGTATTTTTAGCAATTACCTCCCTCTGTTCTCTAATGGATCTGCCCCTTTCAAACACACTCCTGCTCTCCAGATTTCCTGCTGTGTGAGAAGTGGGTTGCACCAACAAGGAGGTTTTACAACAAAGGCTATTCCTTTGCTGCAGGAATTCCAAATTGCCAAATTTGGACAGAAAAGCACGCTCCTGATGCTTGTTCTTCTCCTGCATCTGATTGTGCCCAGTGGGGCAAGCGGGAGCTGTGCCTTCCCCAGGAAGGCAGGACCCAAGCCCTGTCCTCACTGGGACCCAGCGGGGTGTGTTCCCTGGCTGGGGCTGGGCAGGCTGTTGAGCTCCATTTCACATTTGTTTAACAGTCCCTTTCCATCTCCTGCTGCCTGCTGCACTACCTCCTGGTGAACTAAGAGCTGAGCTCTCCCCTTGTATTGAACTAAATGCTGTGTGTATCTTATCAATCCATTTCAGCAACCAGAGCCAGGAGCTGCTGCTCCCACATTCCACTTACACACACCAGTTGTTATTACAGGTTGTCACAAGCACGTTGGTAACGCTCCATTCAGGGAAGTGCCTTTGCCAGGGGGTATTTTAGGAGAACTACAAAAGGCTTTTTTCCATAATTACCCATGATCTCTTGACAAAATTACCTGGCCTAGCTTTATTTGCTGGGCAGCAGCAGGTGGGAAGTATGGAAGATGCACAGAGGGCTTGGAGCACTGCTGAGCCAGGCACTGCTGGAGCCAGGAATGTCGTAGGAGGGCAAGAGCAGAGCTCTCATGGGCAGTGCTGCTGATGGAGCATGGCTGGGGAGGCCACCCCAAAGGGGACCTGCCACTGTGGGAGGAGGGGTTGGAGCTCTCCTGGCTGCCTCTCCCCTTTGGATGCCAGGAAGACAGGCTGTGGTGACATGCTGTGCCTGGGTTTGCGTCACGGGAAGGATCTGGTGGCTGGGATTTGTGCACAGTTCACTTGAGCAAACCCATTTCTTCAGGCTTCACAGAGGAGAAGGCAATTCACAGAAACTTGGGGGTCCAGGCAAGTAAATCACTACTGAGCCCTTACTGTGCATCTCCAGAGAGCTCAAAACCACAGCAAATTTCTATACAAGTCCCTTCCAATCCTCTCCCGAGGAAGACAAGTGTTCCCCCTCCAAGTGTGTCCCTGCAACATCTGTACAGGTGGGGAGTAACACCTGCTTATCCAGCTGGATATGGAGGCAGTTCAGCTGAAGAGTGAAGCACAGGAGAGAAGAGGGTCACAAAGCACCAAAACCACCACATCTGAGCCAAAACAGGAGAGAGGAATATGCAGTCCCTGCTCAGTGCTCCCACAGTTTTTATCCCCCTCCAAAGGAACATGGACACCCTTCATGCCTGTGCTTGCAGTGAGCTCAGGCACTTGCTGACTCCCATCACCCCACAATCCTTTCAGCCTTGTAACACCTTCTACATTTCTTTAATTGCAACAGTTTCACTGCTGACAGAAGTGAGAACTGGCAACTCTACCCCTCTGATTACTTGTGTCACTTGCTGTGTATCAATGTCACACAGGCCTCTGCAATCCAGCCCTGGCTTCAGGGTGAGGCACATCTGCTCCTAGAGAAGCGTCAGCACTGACCTTGGGACTGTGGTCTTCAGCCCAAGGACCTGCTATTTTTGACATGAATATACCACGTGCCTCAGCTTTATCTTTGCATTAGAGTATCTCCCTCTGCAGGAATCCACTCTACCCCACCTGAGCACAAACACGGATCCTCCATGAAGCAGAAACACCTCCTTATTCAGCAAAACACCACGTTCAGCTTCAAATGAAAACTACAGGCGTGAGTAAGGTGGAGAACAGAATCACCCCCGTGAGGGCCAGATCCCTGCCCAGGAAACACACAGGCCACAGACACAATGGGTGACAGACAGAAACAAGCCCACTGATGACAGGAACATCCCGGTGGTCCCACGGGGATGTCGGCAGGACAACAGGACACAAGTAGAGGGACAGACAGGACGCATGGCAGGGCCGGCAGCGGAGCAGCGTTACCTTCAGAGCATTTACCACTGAGTCAGACTGCGCAGAGGCCGAGCCATGTCCCCCCGCGCTGGCTGGCTGGGCAGGGCAGGGCCTCCCCTCCGCCCCGCCGGGCATCCTACTGGGCTCCTTCGCAAGAGATTAAACACTCTTTAATACACAGCAAGCTGGGGCACTGATTAAAACATGCCAGTTATTTACTGCTCTCTTTTCAAAGGCTGAGAAGCACTGAAGGCATGTGTTACTCCCAACTCCCCCTCTTTCTGTGCTACAGGAACCAAGATCCACGTGAGTGTCACTGTGGCCCTCCGGGGCGTCCCCCTGGAAGGTCAGCACGTAGCAACAAAATTTCTCATCTCAAAATCAAAATCCCTCACCAAAAGGGCTGCAAAGTTTAGAGAGATGATTTCAACCCCAGAGGAAGGTTTGGAGGATGTCTAATTCTATCCCAATAATCCTGGAGGTTGTTCCTTCAGGAAAACTCACATTTGTGAATGTTGCTGCAAGGTTTGCAAGCCCAGCTCAGCCATGGCCGGCCAGGGAAGGAAACAGCTGCGGGCTGACAACTCACTCCTTCCCAGGGTGCCAGGGCACGGCCCCCTTTGCCTGTGCCCAGAGGAGTGGAAGTTTAGCACCTCACACTGACTGCAGAACGTTAAGGCTGCTCAGGCCATTTCCCCACAGCACCCGATGCCAATTCGTCCCCAGCAGTGACAACCTCAGGAGTGTTTTGCTCCCAGGGAACACCTGAAAGTGTTTTTCAGGACACTGCCAGACAAATGTGAGCTACTTGAACTGTTCCAGCTCAGTCTCCTGAAGCTTTGCAGGGTGTGAAGCATCTCCTGGAGTGACTGCAGTGCTGAGGTAACCTGAGAAAGCTTCAGAGAGTGCTAAAAATACCCCTACTGCACTCGTGGGCAGCCATGGGATCCCTGTGGATGCTCCCAAGGTGTTCCCAGCCTGCCCTGATCCTCACCCTCAGCCTTCAGGCAGAATTTTGCTTAAAAACAAATGAGAAATATAAAGAAGCAGAACACTTTAAAGACTGAGAGATGGGAAGTTCCTTTCTTAAAGAGTAAGAAACACCATAGGAGACATTAAGAAGTAACACAGCGGTAGTCCCTGCTGGGATGAGTGGGAAATGCATTTCTGAAGGAGAAATAATGACAGTGGAAAGAGCCTCTGCTCAGAGTCAGTGCCCTGATGTGCACTCCTTTGTCCCACTGAGCAAGCATACAGAACACTGCAGTGTTTTTGGGGGTGTCTCTAATCTAAACAACAGGAGAGATGAAGGTGGGTGCGGGAGAAAAAGGGCACAGAGCGACGACACGAGGCTGAGCTTCGCAGATCCAGGCTGCCTGAAAATGAACGGGAAATAACACAGGCCAAAGCAAGCTTCCAGTGCTGTGCTGCTGGGATGTGCCCAGGCCTTTGCAAGGCTCACAGCGGTGCCAAAGGGCAGAGAGAACCCTCCCACTTACCCAACACATCGACTCGACCCCCACAGTCTCCCCCAGGACTGAGCCTTGCACATGCAAAAAAAAACCCTCCAAAACAAACAGTCAATCAATAAACTAATAAACAGAATGCTGCATATGCTAAGCCCACAGAAAAGGTACTTTATGCCTGAGTCTGAAACCTCATTTCACACACAGACTTGTGGTCCAGCGCCAGCCTCCTGCCAAGCAATGGATCCATGGAATCCACACTAGTAGGCACTAATGGATCTCACTGCATTATCCTGCAGCTCTCCCCAGCACTGCCTATTATCAATTTTGCTGTGATGTATGGAAGGGGGTTGAGGACTTATTTTGCTTGGGGAAGGATTTATAGATCTGTTAGAGACTGGCCAGACTTAATGCTGTACTTCGGGAAAGGAAATGAAGGAGGAAGGAGAAGGGGCAATAAAGCAGACTGGAGCAGTTCTGGGTTAGGATAAATTCACTCAGTCAGCTTTGAAGTTCTTGTAAGTTAGAGTATCCTGTTTCCTTACTAACTCCAGGACCAGCAAAGATTTTGGTCAGTTTGGGACAGTAAAACAGAAATACTGCCATTAAGAGGCTGAGCAAACGAGCACAGACCGTACACATGAAGCCTCCTGAACACAAAGAACCGCAAACCTCCTGTGAATGGCGCTGCTGCCGGAGTTCAAGCCCTGCTCCAGGCACTGTGTGTCCTCCACAGCTCCTCTGTGCCATATGCAGCACATTTCTGCCTCCCTTCATGAGAATGAAACACTTGTGAACAAACTGCTTCAAGCAGCCAGTGTTCCCAGCACATGTTGGGAGGAGACTGAGAATTAGTATTTTCCCCCATGGACATCCTTCTCCCTCTGTCCTTGATAAGGGACATGAGTTTTTCTTTAAAAAGAAGGCAGATTTTGCAGCCCTGAAGGCCCATCTCAGGCTCAGGGGCTTCTCATTTCAGGTGAGGCAGCTCCACTGAGGCAGCCCAGCTTCTGTCTTCTTTGGGGGCAGATGATGGCAGCAGATGATGGGGATGGAACCAGCCTGGAGGTGAATCCTGTGGGCCTGGAGACACCCCAGCACTACTGATGAGCTCCTGAGGCAGGGAAGTCAAACAGGAGGAAAAGGCACTTTGCCAAAGGGGCCCTGGGGGGTGAGAGATCCTGCCCCCTCCTTCCTCTTCCCTGGCTCCACAGGCAGCCCTTGCACTCAGCCACTGGAGGGACGTGTCCTGTGTGACAGAGCTTTTTGGTTAATACTCAGGAACAAAGCTGTGCAAGTAGAACCAAAGCAGCCATGGCTCCACACTGCTGGAATCTGTGTTAGCTTTAACCATCCTGAGCAACGGGGAACAAGCAGCACTGCACAACCCCAGCACTGGAGAAATGACTGACTATTTTGCTCCTCCTGCGGAGCCCCCCTTCCCTGCTGCCCTGCCCAGCCCTCGTGCCCGAGATCCAGCACAGTTTGGTGTTGTCTGACGTGCCCTCTGTGCAGATCACACCTCTGCAGAGGGCAGGGAAAACCCACAGCATATCCTGGGCATGGCTTCCCTCAAGGGTAAGAGTGAGATCACTGACTGTGCACAACATTTTCTGTTAGGAGCAAATCTACACAGTATCTGATGCCAATACAGACTGCAGGGAATGGACAGCAAAGGATACCTGACTCAGCCCTGTAATCTCACCTCCCAAAAATCCCAGAGGAATGGGAATTCAGCACCTCACTCACACTGAATGCAAAATGTTGAGGCTGCTCAGGCCGTTTTCCCCAGTGCCAGAGGCAAACCCTGCACTGTGTCCTGGGCATGGGCAGAGTAAAGACCCCTGTGTGGAACAGGGAAAGAATTAACCAGGAGCTTTTCTACTTAAGCCAGTAGAAAACTTCATTTTTTCCATCTGCATTGTTGGTAAGGACAGTCCTGGAGGAAAATCACTGTAGTGCCAACCCAAGCCAGGGGGAGTGTGTCTTCCAGCCCCTCCGGAAGAACGGTGGGAGAGCCAAGGAGGGGAAAACACAGCCCATGTCTGCCCTGAGGACACTCAGTCACCCCACCAAAGCTTCCAAGAGAACAGGGTTTTCCTCTGTTCACTTATCCTCAGCAAACACACAGGACCTCGTTCTCCAGCAGCCTCCTATCCCACAGGCAAGTGGTTTCCTGGGAAGTACATCCTTCCTGCTGGGTAACTGCGACGCCAGCTCAATCACTACCTGATTTTCAAAGCGTTTTTCTGATTTCCTCAGCCCTCAATTTCCCTGCACAGCTCCAAGCAAACACAGGCTGTGTTGTCAGCTTGTTTCCCAACAGGCAGGAGAGAGGAAAAGCAGAAAGCAGTAACTGCTCTGCTGGATTAATAGTGCACTTAAAGAATAGCAACAATTCTTTTAGGGAACATTCCTGTCAATTAAAATACATAATTTTCAAATGCTGAAGTTTTCACCTGTTCTCAAAGAGCTCAGGAGAAACCCCTCCAGGACATTGCTGCCCAAATCCACACGCCCTCAGAGCAGATTTCAGGCACACTCCAATTCCTGAGGGGCCAAAGCCGTTGCTGGCTACACACCCTCGGGAACTGCCAGCAGGAAATTCCCTCCACAAACCTCCTCTGATAATGAACATGTAATAGGAAAAGGTCCTGGACTGTAACAGCTCCAAATCGTGGAGGCCACACATTGGAAGACCACCAGCATTTAAAATCTGTAAGATTTGGTGGAGTCTGCTAGAAAATCCTGAGTGCAAAGTAACTCCAGACTTTCGGAATAAAAATATCTGTACTCCCTGCGCTGCGACTCTTGGTACACCAGGGGTTTTTTTGAATTTATATCTTGGTAACATCAAGCCCGTGAGCTTTTGCCAACCACGATGGACACCCTGGAATAAAGACTGGTCAGAACCTCGGCTGCTGGAAACTGGAGTCCTCTATTAATGACCTTTTAATTCAAACTGAGGATGAGAGCACATGAAAGAACTGGGTGGGTGGATGCTCTTGCTTTACTCTCTTTCAGCAAATATTTGATGACATGATTAGGAAACATGAGTTCGTTCAATGTGTTTTAATTACATTTTGGTTGGAGGATTCCCTATTCTGTGGAAGGGAGGAGACAAGCAGTGTTGGACTGTGAGTGACACAGATTTCACAAAAAAACCCCCACTAACCAAACAGTTCCCATCTTCTAATTAGATTTATAATTAAAACCACATCATGCAGAGGGAAAAAAAAAAAAGCACAGATCTCAGCAAAAGGTTTTTGAAAGATTTGGGAACGGGTTGAAATAAGACGTGATAATCTAATGGAAGGGGGAAGAAAGAAGGAAATGGAAAGTGTTGGAAGAGCTTAAAAATAAAGCAGTGTGTGCCTAAGGGTCACACCTGCCATTTCCCAGGTAAACATTCCAGGACTGGAAAGGGAGAGCAAGGATGCAACTCCCAAAAAAAGTGCCTGAAGCAACAGCAAAAATGAAAGAGAGACAACAAAAACAGATGGAAAAGGAGATGGACTTGGAAAGGAAAGAATAGGAAACAGAGGCAGCAGAGAGGCAGCAAAGGGCTCTGATTCAGCCTCATGGCTTCGGTCCTGGGCTGTGGAGCAGGAGATCAGCTCCCTGATTCCAGCCTTCCCTGGCAGCTTGTCTGCAGCACCCTGGCAGTGCTTCCCTTCCCCATCACCAAGGGGGAAAGCTGAATTACAAGGACAAAGAGTTGGAAGGGGGGAATGTCTGTCAGTTCTCCATCCCTGCCTCTTGCTCCCTCCTCCCCTGGAACAAATAAGAAGCAAAGCAATTTGAATTGGGTGACTTGCCAAGCTTCCCTTTGCAAATGCATTCACTGTCATTGTCTGACAGATGTCCGCATTTCCACAGCATTTCAGCTGAGCTGATCAGCCCCGAAACACTACTCCTACAAAAATTCAGGGCTATCTCCAGCTAACTGAGGTGTGGCTGCCAGTTCCTGACCTGGCTTCCCCGGCTCCAGGCAGGGACAGCAGTCACAGCCCCGGCAGGTCTGGGAGGCCAGCCCTGTGCTCACCATCTGAGGTTACCCCCTGGCACAGCAGGTCTGTCACAGCCCAGGGCGTGTACATGGGATCCAAATCCATAGTTTGGTCCCCCCCTAGGTGCTTAGTTATTGCTGAGTGTGCTCACCACAACACACACGGCCCCTGGGTTCTGCTGAGGAGGCCTGCCGTGACAAGGTGTAGGAGGAGGGAGGCTTTAAGGGGCAGCCAGGGCCAGCACCTCATATCTGGCTAGAGCATTGCTCATACTACATATTTCTGTAACGTTAGCTGCAAAACTCGATGCAGAACAACAAAAGGAACACAGCAAACCCACACCCTGTCTACAGCTCCTCCTTAAAGCCACCCCTCTGCTCTGAGCCACAGCTGTGCAGCACAGGGAGACATTTACAAGCTCCAGTGGATATTCCCGTTTTTATTCCTTTCCTATTACCTGATCAAACTAAAATATTGACTCAGTGGTGGTTCTGCAATTCCCCTGATGAAGCAGCCCTTGGGTACAGCAGAGTGAGCTACAACTCGAGTTCCACTTGAACAGGGAGGGCAGCATGTGAAACCATTTTCTCTGGAAATGTTCTTGCCACTAAATATTAATAAAACCTTTACATTAGAGGTCGGTGGGGTTTTGGAAAGAAAAAACCAAACTAATACGTGTGGAAGGAGACAAGCAAAGCAAAAGAAATTGGGAAAGAACCACTCCTAAGTGACAGAGGAAGGGAGTGATTTGTCTGAAGAGGTGTCAGCAAATGTGTCAGTGCATTTTCATGAGTGACAGAAAGCAGAAAAGGGGGAAAGAAAGGATATTGAAAGCAGAGAGGGAAAAGAAGGAAAGTGTGGCAGGAGGAGAGAAAAAAGCCTGGGACAAGGCCAGGGCTCTTCAGTGCAGACTGAGCAGAGGTGTCAGAGGAGTGAGTCGTCACCTCTCTCGTACCAAGGGCAATCCTGCAATTCCCAACCCCTCCCAGCGCTCCAGCACTCGTCAAAGAGGGGCTGTGCAAAAGGCATCTCTCACTGAGGCACTGCTGAAATTTGAAGGCACAGCACTGTAACTGAGCAAGGGCTGTGCCAGAAACCTTCAGCAGTCGTGGAGCTCATGGTAGCTTTTCAGTTTATTTGTCAAGAGCACTTGGTTTGGCTTCATGCCCAACAAATTCCCATTCCTCCCATGAAATGGAATGGAACCAGTGCCAGGAGCTGATGCATTTCCATCCTGCATCCTTGTCTTTGTGGCAGGGCCTGATCACCACTGAGAGCAGGGTCGGGAATAACAACCCACAGAACTAACTCAGGTAAAGGGAACGTCCAGGGGATGGGATGTGAAGTCGGAATAAGCTGCATTTCCTTCCTCTCCCCAAGGCCATCCCTTTCTTCAGGAGGAAAGGTAAGGTATGGCAGGAGATGTGAACCCTCGTCACTCTTTATTTCTTAGAATGAAGTATCCAGAGATACCAGGGGATTTTTCGGGACTCTGCCTCAGACCCCTGTGGCAGCCAAACCCCTCATGAACCAGCTTGGAGCTGTGTGTTTAAAACCCAGCAGCAGTCTGCAGGCTTGCCCACCTGGCTCTTCCCTTCAAACCCCACCATCAGCACTTTTTGTTCCAATGACTTCTCCCAAGCACTATTTTCTGGTTTTGGCTCCCCAGCCAAGGCATTTTCACTGAACTCCGTGCCCACAGCGTGGGTGTTCCAGCCTTCAGGGGGATCTGGGAATGCATTTTGTGGGGCTCCACCTGAGCACCTCCGACCCAGACAAATAAACATAAAACACACAGCCACTTCCAAGGGTTTTGCACACTAGGAATGTTCTGCACAATTTATCACCTGGTGTTATTCCAGACCCGAGACACAACATTTGCCTTAAAAAACATTCTTGAAAAGAAAAGAATATTCTTTGTCACTGAGGATCGATCTTTGTCTTTCCTGCTGAAGACTGTTCACATGTTAATGGGCAGACATTTCTTGCTGTCCCTCTTTTCCAGACCCAAAAATTAGGGTAGAGAGAAGTGAACTGCTCAAGGTGACCCAGCAAAGAGCTGCAGAGGCCCTTCCAACTGTCATGGATTTTATGGAGTTATGGATTTTTCTACAGCTTATTTAATGAAGTATAAGAGAAATACGTTCTAGTAAGTATGTGCAGATCCCAAAAGTTACAAGTGTCTTTCATTCATTTTTAATGAACTACTAAATTCTTTCTTAAAAGCATATTGGAAAAACCCTTTAACTTCATATTTGCTTATTTATTTAATTTAATTTCAGTCTTGCATTTACATTTCTAATGTATTCCTCAAAGTACTAAAAATAATATAACTCAATTATTATTACTTATAGCACTTGCATTTTTAGAGCCAAATATTTTGGCTAACTGTAAAAAGTAGCTGATGTTTTAACAAGAAGCTCTTTATTTGGCTCTAAAAGTATTTGGGGTAAAACCAGAATGCAAAGGGTCAGTTCAGTGTGATTTTCAACCCGTCAATTAATTATAAGCAGGGGCTTCCAGGGAGTTTTTCTAGCAAAGTATCAACTCCTGCAAAGGAAAAAAATTACAGAAAGCATTGCCATGGCCTTAAATCAGTCCCCCACTCACACACGAGCAAGATGAAGAGGGGCCTTGTAATCTGAGAGTTTAAAGGTGGGGATGCCAAGGAATCCTGATTCTCTCCCCGGCACAGGGACTGGAGCAGGGCTCTGTCCCTGCCAGCTCCTGATCCCACAGCAGAAGTCACCCACCTGGGGCAGCATGCGATTTTCCTCCTCCAGCTGTCTTACTCTGGCCTCCAGCTGCCTAACATAGGACAAGGTTGATTCTAAAAAATCAAAACAGAAAAAAAGACTCGTATTATCCACAGAGATCTGCTTGTGTTCACCGGTGCCACAGCCTGGGCCACATCCTGCCTGCACTCACAGCACGCTGCCTCTGTCCAGCGCCCAGGGAACATCCTGCTCTGCTCCTCTCAGGGCAGCACAAACAATGCTGATACTGGAAATCATCAGCTCCTTGCTGCTTGTAATTCTAAACTGCTGCACTTGGAGAAAGACAACACAGACCTGAGTCCTTCCAACCCATCCCCTGAGCTCCGTGAGCTCGGACTGCGTTTTGGCAATACTCTCCAAGGATAATGCATTATCCCAAGCTACCTGAAAGCTGTTCTTCTGGAGGGGTCACAGCCAGGAGCCCCTCACACAGTGCCTGGGGTCTGGGGGCACACACAGCCCGGCACAGAGCTGGGCAGCAGGGAGGCAGCCCCGGCTCTGCCAGGGACAGGCTGTCCCAGCCGGAGCTGGGCTGGCAACCAGCTGTGTGTCCCCAGGGCCATGGGGCTGGAGCCTGGCCGACAGTGCCACAACCCGGGCACAGCACGCCCTCCTCGGGCACTGCATGTCCTTGTCAGGGACATGCTCCCTCTGCCCTGCTGTGCTCTGGAAGCTCTGCACAGAGCAGAACCTGGCTCTGCTCACCAGCAGCTCCCGGACCCACACAGGGCCAGCCTTTGCTTGGCTGTGAACAACAGCAGTCACTCCCAGTCCGCTCCCAGGAACTTCGGGTAAGGAGAGGAGATCCCTGATCCAGCCCTGAAAGCACCCGAGAGCTTCACCATCACACATTTCTGGGGTCACTCAGAATTTCTGCTGTTAAAGTCCTGGATCTGAGAGAGATCCATGTCTGGGAACACAGCACTCAAAGGTAAGAAAAAAATGCATCTTCTCAGAAAAAAAAGGTACTTTCTCAGTGCAGAAAAACTGCCATGCCTCTTGCCTGTATGTGGAATCCCACCATGTTCTCACTCCTGACTCAGTGATCCACTCAACTTTCTCAGAGATGTCAGTTCCTGTAACACATTTGAGCTCATCCTGCCACATAATTAGCACAATTATGATTACTGGTCTGGAATCCACGGGTATCAGGGCAGTGGTGCCAGCTGATACAGCCCTGCAAAGCTGCAGTGACAACAGAGCTGCTTACCGGTTTAGACTGGCAGATGAATTTGGGCATGAGTGTCCTGTCGTACCTCATCACTGCTCCAGCCTGCCCCCAAAATGAAGGAGCTGGGGACTAAGGTGTCACTTACTGCTCTTAGGAGACTGCAGTAGTTAAATATGCATGGGAATTTACACAACACAGAGACAGCACACAGTCATTTGTCAGAGCTGATTAACACCCGGCCCGGCCCTGGATCAAAAACAGCCTGTGCAACAAGAGGGAAGGAGGTGATGTGAGGTTCTGCTCGCTCTGCTGCATCAGGCCTTTCCTAGCTGATGATGGGGCATCTCTGGAGAGCCCTGAGCCCGGCTCAGATGAGCACTTAGGAGAGGAACAGCTTATTCAATTAACTGCACACAAGAGCCCCTCCCAGCACATCAGCTCCTTCCCAGCACAGGCACTCTGGGGAGGAGCTCGCTCTCAGCACGGTCATTAGCAGCAGCTCCCGGCACATCCCACCTCTCCTCCCTGCTGTTTCCCACACGGGATGGTTCCTGAGGACCCATCTTTTCCGAGGGGCTGGACCAGGCACTTCCTCTGGCACTGCCAGCTCTACATTCCTTGGTCACAAGTCCACAGCCAGGTGAGCTCGGGCTCAGACTTCATGCTCCACTCCAGTTCCCAGCTGTGCCCACTCCATGCAAACTCCCTTCTGGGTTCTCGTCAACTCTTTATCTTTTACAGTTTTCTGGTTTACCATTTCTCAGCTCCTCAGATGATGCACCTCTTGGCTAAATCTGTCTCTTATTTGTACTCTGGGAGTCAGGAGCTGGGATCTCTGCTGCTCCAAACCACACCGCACTGCCTCAGGTCCCAACCTCCCGGTGCCAGCTCCCACCAGCTGAGCCTCTGCTCAACCCTCCCAAAGTGTGAAACAGCTCTTTAAATCTCCTCCTGTAATCTGATTAAAAGGGGAAATTAGGCCATCTACCAAAGGCTTGAGCAAGCAAATCCTAACTTATGTGAGTCTTCCTGACACGTAGAGTAGACACATATATATTTCAGGGTCTGTTAATATATTTATGCTGTGATGCCACGAGCTTAGAGGGGAAAACGAGCAGAGAAGTCAGCCAAGGACATAAGAGATGGAGGAACTGAAAACACACAAAGTGAAACGCTGGCACCAAACCTTAAAAAAACCCCCAACCAAACAAAAAAGTTGCATCTAAAAGTATTTATGAGAAGACCTATATGATCCATCTATTCAGAATCAGCCTGGAGACAGGGAGAGAAAGTATTGGAGACACAGAAATATCAAATATCTTGCTTTTAGGGAAATGCAGTGACAATCCCCTGTCTCCACATCCATCACTCCAACATGTAAGGGAACATCAATATTTACGTAGCTGATCTCTTTTCCCTTTGACATCCCCCCTCTTGAAGCTTGCAGATATTTTGGGGTTATGTCAAACATTATCAGACACTTATGTTGCTGCCAAAGGCACATTTGTGCATTGGCTTTATCCATTTTTGTGTGACTGAGCCTGATCCCAGTCTACCAAGGAATTCATAATGTCCTTTAAGCCAGATTATCCTCTGCTGTTTCAGAATGCTTGAGGATGTCATGTTAAATTCTGATAGTTTAATATTTTTTTGAGAGTTACAACTCCCTGTGGGACTGCACTGAAGAACTTAAACTCTGAGGTTCTCTGCCCACCTGTGAGATCCCTGCAAAGCAACTGGGTGAGAACTCCACATAAAGCAAAAACTCAGAGGTTCAACTACACTTCTGCTTGGTCAGATGAGCTTGATACCGAGCCCAGTATGAAAGGCAGAAGGGACTTCACCTAATGACCAGGGGAGTGTTTGGGGGAAAGAAAGAGCAGGAGATCCAACACCTGGCCAGAAGCAGCACTAGCCAGTCCTTGCACCCTCATGGTCAGAGAATGGGAAAACACGATGCCAGGATGATGCAAAATTCACCTGGATTTTGTCAACAGCAGCACTTTCTGCTCCACCAACTCAGCTCTGTTCGGTGTTCATGCTCCTGAAGGAGGTCTCCAGGATTTGGAGAGCTGGCACATCCCAAGCTGCACAAGTTACACACTGAGGGTATAAAGGAGGGAAACTGCCAACAACTCACTTGGGAAAAAGAGTTTAGGGTGTTGTGTGCAGGGATACTTCGATGTGTGGCAGTGAAGGTTTGGTTCAGGTATATCCAACCTCAGCAGGGAGAGTCATTGGCCATGCTGCTCTTTCTGCATTCTGTCGGCAGGAATTTAGTAATTGTATTATTATTATTAAATTTAATATAAATTACACTGGATTTTGGTCATTCAAATCCACACTCAGCACCCCACAATGAAAACCAAATAATCTTTCCATGAATGGCAGATGAAAACCAAGGCTGTGCAAGGGCTGCTTTAAACCCTCCCAGAATTCCCTGACAGCTCCACATGTTCAGGAAAGGGTTTCCATGCTAACTGGGGAGCAGATCCAGTGCCACTCAAACCATCTCCCTGCCCTGTCATTCCCAGTCAGCTGATTTAATTACTGCAGGATTAGTATTCGTGGCTGGAACATGTTATTACAGCCATCCATGCCCTTCCAGCTGCCTTGTTTGAACATGAACAACTCAACCTCGCACTGCTGGGTTTGTGTGGACACCCATTTCCACCTCCTGCATCAACCAGGGTTGGCTCTGGCAGCGTCCAAGCTCCCCTTGGCAGGATCAGGCGACCTCCAAAGGTCATTTTTAGCCCTGTCTTCTGCGATTTCCTGTTATGGTTGCACATCTTACGTAACAGCCCTACTGAAGAAGCGCTGGAGAACTCCTTATTAAAGTGCAGCCACATTAGGATTAGTGCTATCATGTAGAAAGAGAGAGGTTTGCCCAAGGCAAGGTTTTATTAAGCTCATCAGAATGTTTAGGAGCTGCTTACAACCAAGGCACATATTCTCAGGAACTTTTGGGGCAGCAAACAGCACAGCGTTTGCATTCCTCAACACTGCTGTTGTCTAAAATCCTCCCATCCCAAGATGAGATTCCTTGGGATTACATATCCAGCACTTCCTGACTTTAATTAAAAATGTAAGGAGCTAAGCCGAGCTTGTTCGGTGAGTGTGTCAGAAGTGAGTGCAGGCAAAGGGAAGAGCTGACACGTGCTGATTCAAACCTCAGGATCCACAGCAGCCCTGCCCCTTGTTCATCTCTCAGGCAGCACGTGTTCCCCTGGGAGCACACCCTGCACACAGGCACTGCTGCTTACACACCTCTGCAATCTCAACTTTACACACATGTCACAGGAAAACACTGGTTTCTCAGCTGCAGCAGCTTTTAACCAGAGATTACCCATTTATTGGAGGAACAGACACTTCCCTTGTGTTGAGGCAGCCCCTGCCAAGCCTTTAACAACTCACTGTGGTGTCTGACTCAGACTGCAGGGTGTTTGCACCTGCCTGGACTGAGGGGCCCTGTGGGTCAGGCAGTGCAGGGAGCAGGTCTGTGCACACCCCTCCCCGTGGAGGGGCACAGGCACCACTGACCTGGGCTTTCACTGCTCCTGAGCTACCAGGGAACACCTGAGGGCAGCCCGGTGCTGCCTGTGACACAGCTTACTACAAACTGAGTGCTGGAGTCCACTTAAGAACGTTACTGATTTAGGCTGGAGGGTTTGTTGCACATTTAGCTTCAGGGTGCAATAAAATAAAAAAACTTTAAAAAGAAAAGGTTTAAAGAAGTCTCACAGAGAAAAAAGGGTTTGACTACAGGAGCAGCTCCAAATGCTGCCGGATGTCAGCTGAGGTCACACTCCTGTGAGCAGCGGGCTGGCACTGCCACACTGATGTTCTGCTGTAACTCTCACCCTGGGTGCTTGGGCTGCTTTGGTGCTGGAGGTGACAAAGCTCTCCTTGCTGGGCTGTTTGATGTCCCATTAGCTCCCCTTCAGCCCCTGCTAAATGCATTTGCCACGGTATTGACAGAAACAGAGAAAATCAAACCCATTATGCTCTTGCTGAAGCCTTTCCCACTGGCTGCCAGCTTGTTCTGGTATTGATTTACATGGTTTATGATTGGGAAAATCTTTGTTGGCTCCATTTACTCAACTGCTGGGGTTTGTCCCCGTGCCACCACACTGTCCTTTACTCATTAGGAGTATCCCCAGGGCAGGAGCAGCCCCCTGGACTGGAAACACAGCACAAGGAGAGGGGGGTGTTCTGTGGGTTCCTGCACTGAAAACCACGGACCTCCCTCCAGCTTCTCTCAGTACTGCTGTACCCCTTTTAAATGATCACTTCCAGTAGAAATTGAAAAAAAAACCCTATAAATAAAAATATAAAGCTTCCCAGCAGCAGCAATACTTGTGCAAAAAGTAGAGGGTCAAACTGACTGAAGTGCCAAATATGTGCACTGAAAGTCCCTCCTGAACCTCACAACTCCCCACAGATGCTCACAGTGACCCTTCTTTCACGTGGAACTGTATTTCACAGGCTCCGACCAGCAGAAGCTGAAGGAACAGTGCAGAAAAGTTAGTTCAGTCTGGAATGTTCACACCGGTGCAGCAAGCTCTGGTTGGTAACACCTCGGCTTCCACCTGGCAGAGTGCGGCACAGGCCGAGGGCGCACACTGCACCTCCAGGAACTCGGAACCACTCCGGGCCCATGAATCACTGTAATGCTCAGCTCCTGCCTCGCTGGGAGGCAGCTGCCCAGCCTGCAATTCCACTTTTATGGGCTGCTATTTGTGTGACTCAGTCCCAGGCCCAAACGGTGCTCCTGAGAGCACAGAAATAGCAGCTCTCACAGCACCGAGCCACCGAACCATTGAACAACTTCTCCTTGCTACACCTGCCACAGAGATGCCAAAACTCACCCAAACATCAATAACCACAGGAGTACGGGCAGGAACAGCCAACCCACCCTCTCCTTCCTCCTTTGTGTGAGTGAAACCAACAGTTCCTGTTCTGGTTTTATGTGGGGAAAGTTTGGATGGCAAGGCAAGGGCTGGGAAGGACCCAGAGCTGCGGCCCTGTAGCTACAGCACCTCCCATGTGCAGAGCAATGCCAGCACACTCGGCCTCCAGGAGAAAAGCATCCCATAATAATAGCCCAAGGAGACAGCAGGGCTTGATTCAGCCATTATGTGTGAGACTCTGCTGCCTCAGAGGTGCAGGAAAAGCTGAGGGGGTCAGGAGTCTTTTACACTCACTCTTAAACACTGCAAAGAGGTGGGAGAATATCCTCCCCAAAATCCTGAGTGTCTTATTAGAGGATGGATATTTACAGGGAAACACAGCAGGGAAAACTACAAAACCAGCAGGTCTCCGAGGGAAAGAGATTTATACAATTATCCCTCTCTGTGAGGAGCCGTGGGAGCATTCCCAGCACCAGGCAGGAGCAGAGACTGGGCAAGTGCCAGAGGAAGACAGGCCAACCTGGGCAAAGGCAGTGCACACTTAATATTATCAGGACAAAAGAGGGATCTGGATTAATTTCTCTACACAGAGTGATTAAGACGTAGGCCAGCCTATTAAATGCAGTAAGAGATGCTACAAGATTAAACATGTCCTGGAGACTGAAACCACCCTCTTGCTTCCCACAGCCCATTAAAGAGGCACCGTGTGATAACACCTGCCTGTCCCTGCTGAGCCTGCCCACATTTAGGGCAGGAGATACGAGCATTTGGTAAAATTCCTGTCCCAGCAGCCTCAGCACAGAACCTCATTCCGAGGAAAAATGAGCTCTCCATTTCAGCTGGCAGCTACACAATAGCACAGGGAAAGGCTGCTGGAACAGCCTCCAACCCCTCTGCAAGGCCTTTTTGGGTGACTGGGGAAGGGGCAATGAAAAGGAGTACTC
The DNA here is from genome assembly GCA_013396775.1 of Cephalopterus ornatus. Lineage (NCBI taxonomy): Eukaryota > Metazoa > Chordata > Aves > Passeriformes > Cotingidae > Cephalopterus > Cephalopterus ornatus. The sequence goes on from VZRE01000497.1 coordinate 92,911, forward strand.
AAATGACACGGTGCTCAAGCCAAAAATGCGTCAGTGCAGGGCTGTCACTGTGTAGGTACTGACACAGCCTGCACGAGACCTGGGCTGCTCCCTCTGCAGCTGGAGCATCCATGTCTCCCAAGGGGACATGTTTCCCTGTTCACACGGTGAGGCACTCACTCCACCCTAAACCCCCGTTTTCCCCTGCCTCGCTGCCTTCCCTGACATTCCTATGGCTGCATCCTACACTGCTGGGCCGTACAACTGATCCAAGGCTGCGGCTGCTTCTGTGAGAACACACAGACGCAAACCCACACCGTTGATTGACTCAGAACAGCACTTGGGAGAGGCACAAAACATGGGAACCTGTGTTTTGTCAGGGCTTCAGAGGAAGCCAAATGCACCATATAAACAGTTCCCTGGTTTCTCAGTCCCTTTTCACAGTTATTTCAGTGATATATTAACATGATGCTGATTGAGACACTAATAATTTAAAAGTGATCTCAAACACAGATAACAAAACTCAGCATATATATATTATTGATGGGCTGCACCAGACATATTTACCTGCTATAAATCTACAGAATTAATGATTTATAACGATTTACCTCCCAGCCACAGCCAGTGGTGGCTGAGCCCCTTGTGCTCCCTTTCCCTGTCTGCTGGTCATGGATCTGCAATGCCTTTGGAGCAAAACCAGCTGAGATTTCCCAGGGCAGCACATTCAACACCCAACTGCCCGTTTCCTGGTCAGCACCAAAGATTCCTCCAGTGAGCCCACAGAGGTTGAGCAGATCCTGGGACAGCAGATGTGGCAGCTCCCGTAGGATTTAATCTGATGGGAACACGTTCCTATCAAAGAGGTTAATGGAGTGCTTTCACTGTACTAACCTTCCCAAGCACTTAGGAGAAAGACTCAGATGTCTCTCCAAGCAGCCCTAACTCAAGGGCTTCCGTGGAATGGTCTCTACATCCCTGTGCCCAACAGGACCTAGCATGGCCATTCCTGAATCCACAGGTCTCCCTCTGTCTCAAACACAGGGAATGATGCCCTTGCTGTTGGCTTCTCTTTGTTATGTTTGAAGCACCATTTAATCCACCGGGGACGGAATCGGCCAAGTGCAGGGAGTCCTCTAGAACCCGAACACGGGAAATAGGCAGTTGCAACAATTCCTCAAGTTTTCCAATCACCTGTGCCCGCTTTCAGGGAGACAGTGCTGTGTTCCAGGGCCTTTGACATCCAGACAGAGCTGGGCTGACTCAGGGAGCAGCCAAAGCCCGAGCTCTCCCAGCTGCTTATCTGCACATGGGAACAAAAACAAACCCTTCCACAAGGTCTCTGTTTATTCCTGGTCCTTCACTAATGGCAAAGCAATTCGCGCATTTCCTCTCCCTAAACACACAAACAACCCACAAAGGCTCTTGGAAGCTGTCCCGCCCTTCCCTGAGGTCTGCACAGAACAATCCAGGACTAACCCTGCCCCGGGCACAGGGAGAGGGGCTGAGACCTCCCGAGGGGCAGCTCTGGCCCTTTCGGCATCAGTTCCCTCCTGGGCCACCCAGCACAGGCAGAGAAATGAGTCAGACTCAAAACTCATGTTTGTGTGGACATGTGCACGCGAGGGGAGAGCTTTCCATTCGCTCCCTGCCCTCCAGTTCTCAGGATTTCGGTCTGGCCACCTGACAGCCTCCTTTAAGGGATTACAGGGGCAAAGCCGTGCCCCTTCAGTGGGCAGAAAGGCAGAGCTGAGCACTGCTGGGCAGAACAGTCACAGTTCTCAGCTCTCATTAACACTACAGTGAACCTGAAACAGAACAAATTCTAGAAAAAGAGCAAACACTGACATTTCACTCTCCCAGCAGCTGCAAAGCAGGGCTGTATCTCCTGAGACTTTCTAGAATGAGGATAAAAAGCCATAATTATTCCCAGAGTTCTGGGCAATGAAAGACAGACGTGACTGTAACTCCAAACTGAGGGAAAACTCCAAGTTACCCAGTCAGGGAGGATTACAAATCAGATTATATTATAGATGTATGACCACAGCAAGGCACGTTAAACAGACATCCTGAAGCAGCCTACCTACTATTTCATTACACAGGGATGAGCTCACATGCACTGCTGAGGGCAAGGAAGGTAAAATCAGTGTATAAATGAGCTGCCAGGGCAGCTGCTGTAACAAAATGCACACATTATCCCCAGATTTCTGGAGAAAATTGAGACATATAGACAGCCTGGCAGGTTTAAGGCTAGAAAAATGCTATTGAAACAATGCAGCCTGGCTTCCTGCCCTACAGAGACAAAGGAATTCTGATAATAATTCCAGGAATGCCTGGTTTCCTCCTCGCTGCTGGAAGTGGATATGGTCAAAAGAAGTCTGTGGGCTTTTTCCTCTGCAGAAAAATTTGGCAAAAAACCCAACTGGACCGAAACTAAGTTTACGAACAAGATTTTTCATGTGACTTGGGACATGATCTGTAGGCATAAACTATTGCAGGAGGGTTATATATTTTGTGTGCTTTGTGAAGCCTGACAACCAGCTCCAATCCATCTGCTTTCCTTCCTGCCATTCCTCAGGACATCCCTGCTTTCACGTTCCCCTATGGAAGCAGCATAACCTGCGTTACTGACACCACAGCAGAAGGAAACCCTCCTGCTCCAGCTGGAAAACCTCCCCCTGGAGAACATCCCCTGACACTTCCTGCATCCACCTGCTCCACAGAGGGACGGAATGGCCACTGTGGCACCAAGATTTCTCGTGACACAGGTGTTAGCAGTCCCCAAATCTTACACAAAGCGGGTCCTTCCCAACTCAGTATTTTCTGTTGGTGACCCCCTGGCATTTCCCAGATGGAAACAACCATTCCTGGCCTCCACTTGCGTGTGTCACAGACCTGCCCTCAGCTCCTGTTGCTCACAAACTCCACACAAACTTCCAGTCCCAAGGCAGGCTCACAGAAAAATCTCAGAGCAGGGGAGTGGAGACCGACAGGAATGCCCTTTCCTGCCATTCTTCCAGCAGCAGGGATTAGGGCACACCGACTCCAGGAGGAGCTGACACACAAAACAACGTCTTCCTGGGAACGTGCCAGGAGCTCAGGAATATTATAAGTTTTCCTTTCCTGCAGCACAAACACGTTTGCACCAGGACTGCAGGGCAGCGCAGCCCCCGAGTGCCCCACACCTCCGTGCCAGCCGCCGGCACGGCACGGCCATCCTGCTCTTTCCAAGGGAAACAGCGTTTCCTTGGGCAGCTGGACCAACCTTCCCGTGCTGGTTTAGTTTGTTTACACCTTGTTTTCGGTCCCACTGTTACAAATAGGCAGAAGAGAGAAAGGCTTTTAACACATCTCTAACCAACTTCCAAGGCTGGGAAGCAGCAGTGAGTTTTTCCACCTGCTTGTTCAAAGATTCCTGATATTCCCAGGTTTCCTGTGTTAAGGGAATGCTTGCAGAGGCAGCTGCCACAGCTGGCTGAGTTGTGCTGAGAGCATTTGTTGTGTGATGACCCGGGGCTGTGCTCCACAGTCAGCAGCAGGGACAATTTACACTGGCAGGGCAGCGAGGAAAGTGCTGCAGTGGTGACTGCAGAGGGTTCTTAGAAGGCCACGGGCTTTTCCTGCTCTTAATCAAGTCCTTCCTTCAGTCAATGATCCAAGGAAGCTGGGAAGTTGTGTTAACTTCCAGGTTTCCTGCCCTCACCAAGGACATTTGATAGTTTGGTAAAACTCCTTACACTTGTGTTAAGCACAAACTACTGCTCTCTCTGAGAGTGTGAGATTCACGGGTCAGGTCTCCAAAGGATTGGATCTTCTGGTTACACACAGGTTCTGGGAGAGACTCACACCTGGATCTGAAGCTTTCAGAAGGGAAAAGAGAAAGAGAGGGAAGCAGAGTCGGGGAAAGGAAGCTTGACCCCAGTTTGAACTAACAAGTGAGACAAATCCCTCACTGTGGAAATCCAAGGAATGCAGACCTGTTTGGGAAAGTCAAAGCACAGGAAGTGAGTAACAATCAGCAACCTTATTTCCAGCAAAGCACCTTATCTTTACTGCCTTATTCTTAACACAAACACAGTGTTTCTTATGTGCTGGTAAAGAATTCCCTGCAAAAGAAGGTGGGTTTTTTCTTGCCATCCATTACTTCCAATGAAAGTCCACAACCCCTTGAGCATCAAGATGTTAAATGTTGGCAAGAGCCAATTTTGTTTCAGCAGTTCTCACTATTCAGTGTCAGTTCCTGCTTTGCTCCTGTTAGAGCCCAAAAAATGTCCACTGCCTGGGCCACCAAACCCACTTCTTTCCTCAGCTGGCAATGAAGAACTTTTCAGAGCCATAAAATAAATACACTAAAATTGGTTTTTGTTGAAAGCTCTTATTAGCCCACCCTTGTTAAGTGCCATGCTGCAACAACAGCTGTCTCAGGTGACAGGGATTTCCCAGGAACAGGACACCCCACCACAGACACCAACTGCTTTAAGATCCCAACCACTTTTCCTAGTCCTTAACCAGAGACACAGCACTGCTCAAAGTGTAACACACTGACCTAGGACTAATGCAGGACACTTGGGATTTGGGTATCAACCATAAAAATGCTCCTGAGATGCTTTTCCCACTAAGATTTAGCCCCTTCTTAGCCTATTTCCGTAGTCTTTATCTTTGTGTGGCAAGAACATTCAATCAAACCTGCTGAGGCACATTAATGTCTTTACAGGAAAAAGATATTTGTCCTTTGGATTCAGGCTTGGAAAATCAAATGAAAACTAAAAGATTCTGTAGTAAGTGCTGATACTCTGGGGAAATGCCTTTGTGAGTTATTATTTACTGCTTGGGGATTGTATTTGAGGAAACTTCACGTCACATGTAAAAAAATAACATCCTATACTGCACACTGCAACTCCTCCCAAATTAGATTCCTTTCCCTTCTGAAATAGTGGATCAAACCCACACAACCTGCAGTCCGTTTAGTGCATTGAACAGATCACATGCCAAGCCAAAGTCACTTTGATCCTAAAAGAACAGGAGTGTTGAATCAGCCATGTCACACCCTGGATTAAACGTGCCACTAATCCCATCAGATACACCCGCTGTTTGCCCTCCGTGCGGAGCACACCCCGCAACCTGTTAGAGACCCTGCGCTCCATTAAACTGCGCATTAAACAGGTCCCTAATTCCCAGGGAACGGCTGACACAAAAGAAAAGGCACTTTATCTGCACTTCCCATTGCTGATGCATATCTGTGTGAGCGGCTGCCAGTGCCACCCCGCCACTGCCACCGGGCACAGAACTGCCACCCGGCTGGGTCACTGCCACCCTGGCTGGGTCACTGCCATCGGAGCACTTCCCCTGCACAGGGCACAGAATGGGTGAAGAACGGGGAGGTGAGTGATGCAGGAGCTCCCGGAGCAAGGCCGCAGCACAGCGTGGCCAAAGCAAGGCTGCTGCTCACGGGGCAGGGGAAGGAGCCACACAGCACCACCAGGGCAGCACCTGTGGGCTCATTGTGCTGCTGGGCACCGAGAGAGGGACTAACACTGGATTTCTGCATTCCGGTGTTCCTGGTTTGGGGGGCATGGACACACACACGTGGCGGGTGGTGACCCCCATGCTGGGCAGAGGCTGAGCTGCACACTCCCTGCTCCCTGTGGTGATGCTGCTGGGCCTCGGTGGCTCACAGGAATGCCAGGGTTCCTGATTCCTCCTTTCCAGAACTGACATATCAGCCCACTGAAGCCCCTAAAGACGGGACCAACAGGATAATTTGGGCTCCCCCTCATGCCCTAGCCAGCTGTAAACACAGTGGCTGCGGCTCAGGGCAGGGCTGAGCAACTCTCTGGGACCGTCTCCTTCCCTTCTCCCGCAGCCTGGGGTCAATATTATCGGGCTGGTTTATCAGTCCGTCGTGCTCAAAGTCACTTCCCAGGCACCAGCCTTCACCTGCTAATTGTGGAGCTCACACTTTCCACCACTAATTGGCTTTCACCTGCTGCTCTTGCTGCTCCAGACTTGCAGAGACCTGGCACACTCCTCGCCAAAGCCCAGCCTAACAGAGCACACTTCACACTGCAGTTCAGTCTTCCTGGCCCCGGGAACCACAACGGAGAAGTTAATCAAGCCTAAGAGAAATCAGGGATGTTATTACTCAAACACCCAGATTTTACAAGCCATCTTTCCCAGCTGTGAGGTTGTTTCCCATCTGTCATTCATTTGTTAAAGCTCCTCTGCGGAAGGGCTGCACCAAAGTTATGTTTATTTGAAATGTCACCCTTAACAACTCTCACACCAAGTTTAAGCTCAGTGAGCTCAGGCCACATTCAACTGAAAATGTGTGGGATGAAAGATGAGTGTGACTGGAGTGCAGTTTCCATAATGCCATAGCACATCAGCAGAGGTAGGATTGCTGGCCCCAGCACAATTCCCTCTGTTTCACGGTAACAGGACAGGTTAATTACTTTTTCTCCCCAATAAAATTACTTTTAAATCGTTTTTGCTTATTACATTAGAACAAATGATGCATGGGCAATTTTAAACGTGGTTTCTCTCTTCATGAAGACAAGCAATTAGCAACTCCTCAGTCCTCTCTCAGCTTTTACTCTGCATTCACTTGAAGAAATTCTCACTGAGGACCACAACAAATTTTATCTGAGCCTCACTGCTCTCATTGCCTGACAATTTCTGAGGCTGAGAATTAATAAATAAGCCCTTTCCTTACCCTGCAAGTCCCTTAGATCTTCATATCATCCATCAGCACAACTATTAACCTGAGCACTTGGACACGTGCCAACAAAAATCCCTGGAAGCCCATGGAAAGCCGTGAGAGTGGACATTTGCCTCCACGGCCTCAAAACATTGCTCCTCTCTCCTTTTCAAACACATCTCCTTTCTCTGACATGTTTATCAGCTGCATAAATACGCACATTGTTCAACCTCACACTCAGAAGCATCGCTTTGCCCCTGGGGCAGACATTCACATGGTATATTTTTGCAGCTGAAGGACCCACAGAAGGGAAATATGCTTTGAAAAAGGCAGCTAGGTCGAGGCCACGTGAAGGAAGAGTGAAGATTATGATTTATTTAAGCAAAACAAATTTTTGAAATAATATAAAACCCCCACAAAAATAACATTCCAGTGAAGTTTCAAAAGCCTTAAAAAACACTCCATTTTCAAGACCTCCTTTTCACTCTGAAGGCTTCATTTTGGTGCTGTTTTTCCAGGTTAATCCAGCACAAGATGAGGCTGTACTTGGCCATAACTTCAAACTCTGATGTCCATGGGCTTTCCAGGAGTATTTTCAGTGATTGTCCCCCACAACCTGCCCCTACCAGGCCTGTTGTGTTAAAGGAGCAACTCATAACCCTTCCAAAATGGGAATTGCCCATAATTACTCCTGGAGCCTCTTCCCACCTCCAGAGAGAAAACATCCGGTTACTGAGTTCACTTATTATTCACTCACTGATTGGCATTTTCCCTCCCTGGTGGCATTTGCTTTTAAAGGCTTCTCTCTCTGGCAGTGTCACCAAGGCAGTGAGCACTCTGAGAGGAATGATCATGACACGTAATTTCGGTAATGACCCAGCCCCCTCCGACAGAGCCGCGATGGGGAGCTGCATGGATAACATAATTCATGGGCAGGGGCTGAGGGAAAACTTGGTCCTGATTTCTGTACTGGAATTCATCCGTGCAAGCTGGTGTGGAGAGAAGCGACTTTCCCTAAAAATGCAGGAAAAGCTTTGTGTTCCTTACTCTGGCTTCTGTGTCAGAAAATCACAGGACCTCTCCACTGCTCCCTTTTTCTCCCCCAGAGCCAAGCTGTCTCTGCTCAAGCCACGAGGAAAAACTAAGCTTCCATCAGGTGAAATGTGGCAGTTTGCAGGTATTTCACATCCAAGCCATAACGGGCTGTGAAAGCCAAAGGGAGCAAGAGAGAGAGAGTTAACTGAGATCCATAACTCCTCTGTTTCTCAAAGCCATGACTCTGCTCCTTAAATCCAGACCTGGATTTAAGTCACTCAGAAGTGACTGAGCCTCACCCTTGCCCTGCAGTACAAGGTTTCTCATGGAAAAGGGATCTATGTCCTGTGGCAGCAACATGGAAAATCTAAATGAGCTGAGTAATTCAGGAGATATTAGCAGGTACCCTAAATAAACAAGGAGTTCCCTGAAAATAGTCTCACATACATGTTTCAAAGCCCTTAACTGAAAGTGCAGTAAACTAATTTTTACTGTCACAGAAGAGTCTATGGTGTGTTTGCAGCAGTGTCTGAAACCAGCAGCTTCAATTCCCACAGAACTAACGGGACCTCCCTGTCCCCAAGGAAAGGTAACAGTTACCAGACCCTAATAAATAACTGCCACTAAAATAACTTGTACAGAGGGATCAGGGAAACGAGGGCACTTCCAACGCGGGGAAGCAGCTGCTGATTCGGTAATTTGGGTGCAAAGCCCACGGCCCAAGCTGCAGGTGATGGAACAGCCACACTTCCCAGCAGGACACCTGAGACCTCCCCCAGCAGAGTGTCTGAGGGAGGAACCTCCAGAAATAGGACCTGGAGATTATCACTTTCACGTTCCCCTGGCTGAGGTGTTACTCTTAAAAAGAAACTGCTGAAGAGAGGTCTATCACTTGAGGTAAGATTAAAAATTCAGGGCAAGGAAGCTCAATGCAGAATGTATTTCAGAGACTCATTTATCCCATGCAGTTATATTTCTCCCTGAGCTTCCGTCTCTTTTTATGAAACTGTATTTAGAACTAATAGGATTTGGAATTATATTTAGAATTACACAGTCAACACTGTAGAGCTGTGTCCATCTTTTTAAAATGCTTTCTAAACCAATTTTCCCAAAGATTTCTCAGCAAGCTGAGCTAGATATGGATTTTTTTTCCATTTTGCAATTTTACAGATATTTGGATTTAAAAGAAAAAAAAAGCTTAAACAAAACTAAGCTTAAAAAAGTGCCTGCTCATAACAACTGTTTGACTAATGTTGTACAGTCATTTGTAAAATTAGTCTTCTAAACCACCACACAGAAATCCATGGGAAATCAGTGCCCACGGTTGCTATTAGGAAGTAGCAATGAATTACTGCTTATCAAAGAAGTAAAATAAGCTGGGTTTTCCCTTTTTTTTGCAAAATTCTGCAGGCCAGATCCAAAGCCCTTTGCCAGTGAAGCTCCTCACTGACTTTGATGACACCGCTTGCCTGTCCTTAATCTTGTCAACAAATTCTATCATATCCTTCAGAGAAAATCCTGCAGTTGTTTTAAGTATGTCTAATCCACGAGGACAAAGCTTTAATGAGTTTCTAAATTTGTATCTTAAGAAGTAAAATAAAATAAAATGAAATAAAAAACCCCCTGTGACCTAGAATCCATTCCAAAGCACTGCTCATCTCTCCACAGCCTCTCCTGGTGCTCCTGCTCGCTGTAAATCAGATTTATCTCACACCCATGAGCTAATCGGCACAAAACAGGGGACAGGTTCTCCTACACAGAGGGTTTTCTCCATGTTCCTCCAAAGACACCAAGGGGGAGCCCAGAAACCCCCCCCCCCCCCCCCCCCCG
>VZRE01000497.1:102461-127800 GCA_013396775.1 Cephalopterus ornatus
TGGGGTGTTTGTGGGCACCATTTCGAGGTGAGAGATGCCAGCTCGAGTGAAAACAACAAGCCAAATAATGGAGAGCTGGAGCAGAGCCCGGGAACAGCCAGAGCAGAGCCCTGGATCCTCACTGTCCATCCCTCGGGTGGTTTAATAAAGGGCAGGATATTGAGCACCACGAAACGAGAGAGATAAAATTCATCAGAACTCGCGGTGTTCCACGGACTTGCAATTTGGCAGCTCTGTAGTTCCAAAGGATGCAGCGGCTCTTTCCACGCAGACTTTATCAACCTGAGAGCGATAACGTCCTCACCCATTATCTGGGCTTTATTGCACCTGCAGCACAGCAACAAATGGGAGCCAACACCCACCGTTCACCTGCTTCTGCTCAAGAATTCAAATTCCTCCACAGGACCCAAAGCTGTGCCCTGCAGCAAACTGCAAGGCAAAAGCACTTACTTAGTCCCTTCCCATTTGATTTTTCGTTTCAATCTGTTCACTTTTAGGTAAATAAAATAAACTAGAGCTGCTAAGGAGCTAAGGAAGGGAAAGAGGCGTAGGTAAGTTCATGAGAAAGGGAATACTTTTGTTTAGCTGTGCATGCAAAATGGACAGAAAAACGTGTGAACACCTATAAGCAGCGTACTGCCCACCACACCCCTTTTTCTCATATGGTGTCTTAGCGTATTTAGTCCCTGTGGAAAGGACAACACTCCAAATCCCAAAGCACGTTTGGGATGTTGCTGCGGCAGGGAGGGCCAAGGGAAAACACAGCAGGAGGGCAGCAACCAACACATGCTGCAGGAGCACAAAGTACAAACTTACTTGGTCTTTTCTGCTCTTGAACTGATTCAGGTGCTGCTTTTAAGGCCTGACCCAAATAAGCCCTGCAGGCATCAGAAAGGAGGGCCATGATCACAGAGGGCACAGGGGACGACGATGTAATGTGCAGTTACCACACCTTGTGACTCCTGATGGTGACACAACAGTCCCTACTGATGTTCAGATCCCCCACCTGGAGCCAGGCAGAACCCCAGGAAATGACCTGCCTTTTGTAAGAATAGACCAGGCACCTCCTGCTTTCTGGTCTGGTGGCTTCTCCCCTGCGTGAACCTGCTGGACGTGTCACCAGTAATGCCTTTGTCTCATGTGCAGACATGGAGGGCTCCTCCCTTGTTCCATGTCTCTCCAGGCTTTTCACTTTTTTCCCTGCCTCTTCTCCTCAGAGATTAAAAAGTCTTTTCCAGCTATCCATCACCAATTAATTCTTTTTTTTTTGTCCCCAAGAAAGAGATGACCAGAGCTTTGCATGCTATTAATAATGAAGCTTATACAAAACACTCATACATATTTAGGTTGATTCAATACAACCACTTGGTATCAAATTCTGGTGGAATTGGTCTAATTTGTGATACTCAAGTAAGCTGATCTTGAATAAGTTTGTTTTATCACGGAATGCACCTTGAGTGAGTTTGTTTTCCCAGGCATGACTCACTCATTAAGCAAACACCATCCACAGTGTGGTTTCGCTCCCAAAGACATTTGAATCTTTTGCTAAAAAAGTGACAGAAGGACAAATATTTGAGAGCTGCCCTGGGAAAAACCTTTGTTGGATCCCTCCTTTACCTGGGGTTTTCCTCCTGCTGCCTCTCCCATCTCGGCTGTGAAGGTACAGATGCTCCCTCTGTTCCCTCTCAAATGTCACTGTCCCTTCGTGTCCCAGCCACATGTTCAAAGGCAGTAGTTCTCAGCTGGTAGAAGGGCACTGGAAGGCACAGCAGCAGTCTCACATTTCCAGTTCCAGCCCTGCACTGTGTCAGTTTGATCTCCTCACTTGCCTCAAAGCCCTTTTGTCCTTCTTGCTCAGGAACCTACAGACATATGGCAGGAGATGTCCCGAGGCACAGAGGAGTGACATGTGGCATGAGCTTGGAGCAAGCTAAGGAAAACGAGCTGTTAGAGTGGGAGGCTTTTCACCAGAGGAAACAGAGTTAAATATAGAGCTGCAGTGTCCCAAATACAACAGCAGCACCAGTGCCCACACTGAAATGTGCCACACCTGCATGGCACCCTCCGGATGGCTCCCGGTGAGCAGCGGCACTGAATCCAGTGCCGGGGCCTCCTCCTGACATTGTCCTCTGTCATTCCCAGGAAATACTGAAAAATCTGCCTTCTTCTACTTAGCTTTACTTTGAAGCCCTCAAGTAACAGAAGTGGAAATGAATGGTGTTAATATTCAGCACAATAAAAACCAACAGCTGATGAAAATCCCTCTCCAAGCGAAACACAGCGTATTGTTCTTGCAGCTTTGCATGCAGGCTGCAGCTCCTCCTAAAGCTCCGGCAAAGGCTGGGGGACACACTGTTTATCAGAAAACCATCAAGCCAGAATTTCAAGTTAGGATAAAAAGATCCCGGCTGAGCTGCTTATTTCTAAATAAGAGAACCTCTGAAGTGTGGTCTGGAGCTGGATTCCCTCAGCTTGAGACCCCAAAGCTGCACGGCCAGACCCAGAAAACTCCATCCACAGCTTAATTCATCTTATTTTTAAAGCTCTGCTGCACCTGGTGACCAGATCCACTGTGCACAGCACAGCTTTAGCCAAGTCTGTGTCATGAATTATACAAAATATATTGGCTCAGCTCACCAGGTAAAATGGACTATTTTATTAAGCAGTAAAGTCAGGGTATGGAAGGAAGATGTAAAAGAAAAACTTATGCATCACTGGGATGGCCACTGTCCAAATCTTTGCAGCTTTCAGGAGAGCTGATGTTATTTGATGACATGTTTGAAATGCCTTGAAGATCTGAAAATGGAAGCCAAATTCCCCATCAGGCAGAAGTCCTTTGCATTGTGCCACCCTTAATTAGCTCTGGGGTTGGAATCTTGTCCCTTCAAATCTTACACTTCTGTTTGGTGACTTGGCTCACCCACACAAACTGTTTCCCATTCCCCAGGGCTGCAGGGACCTGGTACATGGAGTCACATTCACGAGGTCCTTCTCTAACAAGAGAAAAGGAAAAAGAAAGGAGTCAGGGATCATCTTCTTCCCTCCTCATTACAATGTCTTTGCATCTGGTAAAACTCTTTTAGGAAGAGAAAAGACAAAGTGAAAGCAGCAAGATGTATTAAGATGTATAAATAACTAAACCCAAAATCTCTGTTCTCCAGCTGTTCCTAAATTAGATTAAACTAGCTCCTGTGTCAGACCCTCCTCTTATGGGAGAAAGCAGAGACGAAAGGGCTGTGGGAGAAGAACTGGCCTCAAGAAAAGCATCATCATTATTCCCTCTCCAAAACCCTAAACCTATTCAGTCTCACTTGATTTCATCAAGATACTGCCGAGGCAAGGGAAAAGATTCCAAAAATAGTGTCAGCACCAGGACTACTTGCACTGCAACATATTCCTGGACACTTCCCTCCTGATCTATGCCTTGTGACAGGACATCCAGAGCATCTCCAGGGCTCAGGAGCAGGCTGTGGCACTCAGCAGCTGACACTGCAGCCTCCCCGAGCTCAGGGATGGGACGTCTCTCCTGGAGTGATCCCTGGGCCTGGTGCTCTGCAGGGGACTGACTCTGGAGCACTGACCTCCCCTCCGGGACACCCAGTGTGTTCCAGCTCCTGCACACTCAGCACAGCTCCAAGCAGCCCTGACAGGAGTTCGGAGTTCTGCTGTCCTGCAACCTCTCTTTTACCTTCCAAACAGCTCCTGTTTATGTCTTCTATCGACAAGAGCCACCTCAGCACATCCCGGTGCTTCCTGGCTTTCTCCCCCTTTCTTGGCTCTGCTACAACACCTTCAAAACTTGACACCAAACCTGCTTATTGTTTCAAGCACTCATCGCATTCAGTGTAAGGAACGCTGCCTACAAACTGTACCTTGCCCTTTTTCACTGTCCCTCTGCCCTTCAGAGACTTTTCCCATTCCTGCTGACACTGCCCACCACAGAACCTCAGCTCTGGGACAAGATCCCGGTTTGGTTTCTCTAAGGAAAAGAATATGCAAGAAAAAAAACCACAACAACAAAAAATCAAATTAATTGCCTCACTCATTAGGCAAACATTGGGGGGTTCCTCATGTACAAGAGCTTTATTTCTGTTCCTTCTGGATTAAAACCAAGAATCCCACCTCACCGTGTGCCAGGCTCAGCAGGTGCAGAGGGAATACAACTTCACACTCAGGGATTTGGTCCAAGTTTGTTTGGGATTTCCAACACAAAACAGACATTCATTCCTGGTCTACTGCATCTTTGCCATTCCTTAGTCACTCATTCAACCAGGGAAAGCTGGGCTGAGGCACAGGGTGCAGAGCAGGCACGTGACACAAAGGGCAGCATACCCCCAGGGAGGCATCGAACCCAAGCTCTGCCTCGGGATGAGAGGAACTTTAGTGTCTCCTCTGTTATATTTAAACTTACAATGAGGTTCAGGATTACACTAATTTTCCCCTGCTATTCATAACAACAATTAGCAATAATAATAATAATAATAATGAAAGGGTTTATTATTTCTGCTGTAGGAAAACGAGGAGTACACCATGGAGACGGAAGAAACTGGAGCAGTGTTTGCGAAATAAAGCAGTAAAACACATTCTGCTGCTGAGAGTGAAGGCAAGGCTGAGCAGTGCACAGAGTTCATGGAATGATGGGGCAGAACAGCCCTAGGAGATGTGAGAAGGCTGTTCCAGAGGAACAGCAAACAGGTCTCAGACCCGCCCAGGTTTGTCTGCGCTGGCCAGACAGGACCACAAGCACCAGCACAGCCACCCGAGGACCATTTTGGAGAGATACAAAGAGCCCTCAGAGCTTTGGCTGCTGGGGAAGGCAAATAAAACTATTTTTGACCTAAGATACATTTCTCTAATACAAAAAGATTTTTCCATAGCAGGAGTTTGATGAAGTCAATAACCTGAAATCACTGTTCTATGACTACCCTGAGCACAGTCCTTGAGAACAAACCCTTGTCTCCCACAACATCAACATCATTCACTTCTTTCAATTTTTCCGAGGGGGAAGACTGAGATGCCAACAGCCCTTTAAGGAAACTGTCTCCTTCATATCCACACTTGTTCATCTGACAGTCCAGCCTGACATCAGGATGAGAGTCCAAACACAGACCGCTCTGATAAATCCAGGATGACAGATAACAAAACAGGAGATGTAGAAAGAAACACCACGATCGATTTTTAGCAAAGCAAATATTCCCTGGGTTGTTGCAGTGCAGGGCTTGGTTCTGTAACACAGATACAAGTTCTGAGCAGCTCCAAGGCACCACTGCTGCTCAGAGTGTGCGGGACTGCAGATACTTATTTACTTTACCAGCCATGAAAGGCAAAAAAAAAAAGGCTTATATATTTTAAAATTCTCTAGCACTGAAGTTTCTGAAGATGGGCAGAGGAACATAAGGGAAACAGCTTTTCTAGGAGAGAAAAGAGGTCAGAGAAGGGAGTTCTTCCCCAGAATGGGAATGATCTCTTCTTGACATAGTCCTGGACCATTTCCATCCCCCTGCAGGCATTTTTGCTTATAATTAAATCTATTTTATCTTCCAAAAATATAACACTGAAGAGTGGGAGGAACAAGGGGCAAAGAGATGGTGGGAGGCGAGAGATGGCTGTGATAAAGAGAATAAATGTAGTAGTAGCAGTAGTAATAATAATAATAATGTAATTACTAATAACGATAATAGTAACAACTGCCGTGATGAGAGAAGAGAACATGAATCACGTTCAGGACTCGCAGGAGACAGGGATACAGGGCTGTGTTTGCTTGGAGCACACGGCAGCACCACACAGCAGCTCCTGGCAAGGAGTGAGTGACAACACATCCCACCACCAGTGTTTGCAGAGAACTTCAAAGCTCTTGGTCTTGGGGACTGCAAAGAACAAGTAAAAAGAATCTCAGCTTAGTACTTGAACCTTTCCCCTTAGTATTTCTGCCTGACTCCAGAGATGATGTTTTCCCAGCACTGGCACACCCCTGTTCTTTGCAGAGGTAAAAAATCCAGGGGACGGCCCAGACTGACCTGCTCAAAGGCTGAGCAGAGCTTTCTTTTCCTTTAAATAAATAAAAGATTAAACCAAACACCAGGTCTCTGCCTGTGTCAGCTGGGACACCGCTGAGCCCTTGTGTGGCCCCGGCCCTGCCCAGGAGCCTGAGAAAGGAGGGTTAGGAAAAAACCCCTCACAAAGCAAAGGTGTCTCATCTCTGTGGGGCAACAACCAACTGAGGGCCTGAAACGTGGCACCCAAGTCCTGTTTGCAGCAGCAGAAGCCCCAAAACTCTGTGCCAGGGGGTGTTTGTGCTCCAGAGAACACCCCAGCCCACCCCTGCCCCTAACACACCTCTCCATGTTCAGCTGGCTGGATTCTCCTCCCCGTTTCCCAGCACTAGTCCTGGGCCTGAACAGGTTTTTCTCCCCAGAAGAGAAAGGGTAAAAGCAGACACAAGGCTCTGAGCTGAAAATCCTCCTGGCTGTGCAAGTCCTGATGTGGGCATTTCTCCATGACTGGGCTCCCAGTGCCCGGGGTGCCGATGGAGTCCTGTCAGCTGGGATCAGCCCAGGGACTGCCGTGGGCAACCACGGACCGGGCACAGAGGGACAGGCTTAAACCAATCCCCCGAGAGCTCTACAGAATAAAACCAGTAATTTCACAAGGAACCAGAACAAAGTGAGCCACAAACATCTTTTCCAGCACAAACTGATGCTACATTAGGTTTGTAAAACATCTCCTGGGGTAAAGTGGACTGTTGCAAAATGCACAACTTTAAAATCTCTCCTAGTTTATTTTCGTGTTTATTTTAAATTACGTTTATCAATCATGTAAGATTCCAGGGGGTACAAACAATGAATAATCCACTGGAAATTAATCCTGCATGTTGGTGCTACAGTTTTAAAGGTAATAAATCACCAATCAGCAGCACGGGACCGCAGCATTTATTTCATGCACCAAGCAGCACTTCATCATGGTAAATTTAGCTGTGTCTCATTAAACTGACTGCAGGCTCTGGCCAGCCAGTAAAACCTGAATAGCTTTTCACATTTTACTCCTCAGAGCTCAAAATAAATCAAAAAGTCTCAATTTCATGTATCTGTGATCTTTAGAAAATGAATTAACCGTTGTGACTACGAAACGGCTCAGCAAGTGCACAGTTAGTCCGAGGAGCAGGATTTCAAGGCAGATCTTCCCTCAGCCTCCCTGGCTCCGTAACAATCACATTAGAGATGTAAACGTTCATTAAGACATCCGTGCAGCCAACTGGCCTTGGTTTGTTCATTTGCAGAGAGCGGGTTTGTTTGGGGTGGGGCTTTTTTCGAGTGGCAGTGAATTATTCTGTGCCAAGAGCAAAGCAGAGTCACAGCACGGTGGCCACATCCTGCTCCTCCAGAAATCAATGGCAATATTCCTACAAGAGGACCAAACTGTGTGGGATCAATTTCTCATTCAAATCCATTTCTCCTCCCCACCAAAACCAAAATTAAAGCCATTTAAGCATTTGCCAAGTCCCTCTGTCTTTACCAGCCAGTGCTTTTCTCCCCTGTTAATGTTCTAAAGGATGTTCCACCTCTGGCCAACTGTGCCAAGGTTTTATCCCAACCCCACCTGCTTCCTTCACTTTGCACACACTGATCCTTCACACTTTAACTGGGGGGGGCAAGCAAAGATTTCGGGGAAGAGTTGTCTCTGCTCTTTTCAGTCAGCATCTTTACGGCCCAGAACAGTGCTAAGGCACCTTAATGAATTTATGGAGTGTTGCTGATTTACCCTCAGGATTCTGGGCTCACCATTCCAACGTGTCTGTTCCTGGGATGAGCAGAGGGAATAAATGCAAAACAGCAGAACCTCAGCCAAGGGCTGCACAATCCTGGACTTCCCTCTCCCCACAACTTCAACCATTCCACTTCTCCATTGAATTCTATTTTGCTACAAATCAGTGAAGTGCAGTTCCTTAAGAGAAGAAAGCTCCAAACCACACCAAGGTCACACAGTAATTGTGATTTTTAACGCATCCGTGGCTAAAATCTGCATTTTCAAGGCAAACAGTGAGCAGTGTATCTCTTTGGCAGGCAAACACTGCCGGCCCTGCACTGTCACCCGAGCCACGTCAGAAGGAAAACAAAGAATGATTCCAATCTCCAGAAATGGGATCAGACTGTGACAGAACAGCTCAAGTGCTACTCACACCCTTTTGCAGCACCAGGCAGAGCCTGGTGCACAGCAAGGACAGCTCTCAGACTGCCATGATACTCATTTATTGCAGAGAGCAGGCCTAATTTCCTGCCCTGGCTACAGTAATGGATTGGCAACACTTGTCATAATTCAATTTTCCCTCTTGTTGTTGAAGCTCAGACAGCCTGTGTATCTGAGCATTGAGCTTGTTGTACAGCTGCAATATAAGCTCTGCATCACCACACTGAGCACCTTCTTGCACTGCCCTATCCCTCTGAAACAGCTTTGGCATTTCCCAAAACCAGCTTCATGTCCAGCCTGGGGTTTTGTAGAAAAGCGTGGAAGGAAGGGAGTGTACCTTACCATGAAATCCCACAGTACCTTTGATTCATGTTAAATTTATCAGAATTATCATTTAGACAAATGGAGACATTAAAGGTACTTACGGTTATAGTTAGGAATGGTTCTAAGGCTAAAATTAAGCATTACAAATTCCTCAGAACAGCTTTCAAACCTTCTACCTGTGTAAGGCTATTTAGCCAAGTGACTTGATAGCGATGAAACAAAAAAAAACCCCAAAAACTCATGTTTGATGCAAAAATCATAGGTTAACATGTAAGTTCTATGGTGTCTCCTATCTATGTAACATATAATTAAATGATCATCAAGCAATGCATGGCAGCCTTTGGCACCAAAGCGAATGCTCTGCCTTTACTTTAATTAATCTGATCTGATAATAGGTGTGCAGATGGATGGTCCTATTTGTGCAGCTGAGTGAACAACGTCTATTTGAATGAAACGAGACGAGTGGCCACTAAATTAACTGCTCCCGTGTACGGTCACACACACAACGAACCAGCAGACTCTTCCCCCATCCAGCCTACCTGAGACCTTCCTTCAAGCTCTAAAGCTTGGAAACCTCAGGCACCTGTAGGAACTTCACAGTGCCATGAACTCGTGTGCCACACTCACCTGGCAGCTCTCTGTCATTCAAACAGGGACTTTTAGTTGGTTTTTAATGTAATTTCTTTTTCACCGGCAACAATAATCAAAAGGACTCAGAGTAACGACTTTCAGAAATCATTAAGATTAATTTAGTATAAGGTAGATAGAAAACATGTTTGCTTTCCCCTTTTTAAACAGGAAAGCTCAGACTTAGCAGCAGAGTTCAACTAACACGGATTATTGAACAATGTTGTGGCAGCAGCTGTTTGTAAAATTAAATATTTCATAACAAAAGATTTCTGCCTTCCAGTACAGAGGGGAAGAATCCTGCTTTATAGAAAACTCTGGCAGGAGAGGGGAGGGCACACAAAGAGAAATTCGGATTTCTACACTATCCACTCTTAGGATTGCCAGACCTCCACTCCCAATCGCAGGGGAAGACCTGCAGTAGGTCCCTCAAAAGCAGGGCAAATTCAGCACAGTCCAATTCTGGGCAACTGGATTGCGACATTTTCCCTTCCTCAGACTTTATTTCAAAGCCCTTCACTTTACAAGCTCTTCACTCCTGGATCTAACCCTGACTCTGTCTAACCTCAGCTACTTTCTTTCCCTGGCAGCCCCTCAGAAACTCTTTTCTGCCCAGCCCTACTGCCTGTGCTCACTGGGTGTGACTCCAAGCCCTCAAACACAGCCACGAAAGCCACGTCCACATCCCAGGGATGTTTCCCCAGAGGTGCCAATCAGCTTCTGAACCCGGTGGCAGCAGAGAGGGGAAAGGAGATCCTGTTCAGTCCGTCCCTCTCCTTCCTTTCCACTTCCAGCAATTGTGCACTGGCTGCTCCCTCTGTCTCCCCCCAGGGAGGGAGCTCTGCGGGGCAGCTCCGTGCTCCTGCTCTGCCTGCCTCCCCTGGAACACCCCTCCTATTTTAAGACACCACTTAAACCCACCCTGCTTCCCGAAGCCCCTGGACTCGGTGGGAACATGCAAGTCCTCCATAACATCCCACTGCTGAGAAAGTGCATTTCTCAGAGCAGTGCCAGGTCCTGTGGGTGATGCCCAGCACATGCCCTGCCCTGGCAACCTCCTGCACTTCAGGGGACCACACCTCTGCAGAAGTGTATTTAACAGACCAATAAGCCTCTCCCTAATCATCTCTCACACCAGAACAGGCCAGCAATGCAGACAAAAATATACTGAATATTCCAGTTATTCTCCTCCTCTCCCTTTTCCAGCTCTTCAGACTCAGAAAGGTTTCCAGTTTCCCCTCATTGTATATAGATGAATGTGCTGCTATTTTACATTTTTAGTGCATGCTCATGGCTCCAGCTTCCCATGGCTCAGGCAGGAGGAACAGCATCCCTTGGGAATTGCGTGCACCAGACTGAACACAAACAGAGATGTAACCAACCACCATGTGAGGGTTCTGGACACTGCATTAGAGGATTCCATGTCTACTGACTGTCAGTGATATCCCCAAGAGTTCAGCTTCGAAATAAAACTACTGCTTTGACCCTTTCTAAATACCTGGGAAGTGTTCTGATAAACTATTTCATTTTTTTATACAATTATCACTCTTACTTCTTCGAATTTCTAACTACTTGCTGCCCATTGTTCTTATTTGGGGGTTAATTTCTTGACCTCCATCCCTTAAAAATTTACAATGACAGAAGCGTGACAAGTCCCATGCTGTAGCAATAAAATCAGTGAAATACATTAGGAATGCTTTTACAGGAGAAAATTATATGGCTCTGTAGAAAATTTTACAAGCAAAGCTATTTTGACAAGTGCTACCTCAGAAGTAGCACCATATGTTGCTGCCACTTCAGCCTGAAAGACAAAACGCCTGTGAAATGAAAAGCAATGAATTTTTTCCAATTTACTGCCCTGAGAAGTTAAAGATACGGCACTTATTTCAAGTACCAAATAATGCGGGCAATCTAATTAGGGAGGAGATAATTAAAAGACTAAGGGGTTGCTAAACCATGCTCAGGTCACCCACCGTGGGGTGTGCTCTAGTTTACAATGGCAGTAGTACCGGTACTAAAGTGTGTGTAAAGCTGGGCTCAGACTGGAACGTTAAACCGCGCTCAGAGCCCACTGGAGCAGAGCAGGGCCGTTAAGGCCTGGCTGCCTGGCACGGCAGGAACCGCTGGAATTGCAGTGACTGCGTGCTCACAACCACTGGTGGGTACCAAGGGCCAGATGAGCACCCTGCCAAAACACTGCTCTCAGTGTTTCAAGCTCAAAAGGATGTTCATTTTTAAATTTTACTCCGATGAAAAAGGTGAATCCCCCTTTTAATGGTACCGGTTGGCAGCCTGAAGTCCTCAGCTGATAGCTGCCCATGCCTCTCGTTCCTACCCGCATCCTGATTTCCCAAGTCAAGACAGCTCCAGCTACACAACTGTTCTGCAACAGTAAAAACAAGACTTTAAAATAAAGCTTCCTCTAGTAAAGCCATCACAGCTCTTCAGCTGTGGATTCATCACTTTATGTGCAAGGACACTTTTAAGCCCCCCGTCAATGCAAAAGGTACGTTAACAGCTTCTAATACGGCTGCAGCACCCACACAAAAGAGAATTAAAAATAGCTTTGTTTCCCACTGGCCGGCTTAGCACAATTCAGGAAATTCAGGCAGGAAGGAAACATTGCCTTAAACGTTGATTTTGAAAGGAAACACATTGAAAATGTTTGTATCAAGCTGGTTGTTCACAAAGGTGTTTTCTAGGCATGTGAGTAACTTCGGCCCCAGTTTTTACACCACACTCAAAACAGACTAATCCAGGAATAAAGCTGTTAAAAAACTGGCATGATGCAATGGAATAATCAGCAGCAAAAACTCAGGAAACCTGCACGTAAGGTTTAGTAATCTGAGGCTGATTAGTCCTGCCCTGTCATTTGAGTAGCTGTTCCCACTCAGGGTGATGATGACAGTATTTGTGTTGTCGGCACACTGTTTTCACAACTCTTGATAACAGCTCCAGGTGGTACCCGGACATTTACTCAGTCACAGCACACCCAGAGCTCTTCACAGCCCCCAAGTCTCGCCTTCACAACGACATTTGTCCTGACTGTCAGGGCAGGGTTCACGCCATCAATCCATGTCCCACACGCTGCTGTCATCCCACGCAACACACGGGAGGTCTCCAGGGCCAGAACCACTGTGAGTTACTCCATGTGCAGCTGAAAAGCCCAAGCCCTCTGGTCAGAGCTGCTCTCTCTCCTCACAGTCACTCCAGGCCAGTCCCAAAGCCCCAGAGGCTCAAACTGCACCATTATAACCTGGAGCAAGGACAGGACTTTCTGGTTGCTTTCCACATCAGCCAAGGGAGCCAAGAAAAACAACACCATCCTTCTCTCCTGTAGGGACCTCAGTCCCCACCCCTGAGATCACAGACCTGCCTTGGGCCTTTCAGAAGCTCACAGGGCTCAGTGAAACTCAGAAAGCAGCTTCTGCAGCACAAAGGTTTTGAGCCAACAGACTGGGCCCGAAAAGAAGGGCCATGCTGCAAAGGCAATTTCCAGAAGACGCATAAATGGGTTTAGTCTGATGACCAACTTGTTACAGATTTTCAGTGTTTCCCTCTGTCCATGAATTCAGCAGAACTTTAACATGTCACAGACACACAAGAGAGGCATCACTGACCATTTATTGTGCTGGCTTTCAGACCTGATACACGCAGGACACAAGATCAGATGATTCCACAGCACAGGGTGAGGGAGCCCCCGGAGCCATGAAGAGGCAGAGGATGCTCTGATCTCCCATCCTATGGGAAGAGGCATTAGCAAACTTGCCTGCAACAAAACCAAACCACGCCTTACCTGACTGACTACCCCCAAAATCTCACCCCTCCACACTGTCAGCCTCTAACTCCTGACTACTACACTGAGGGGCAAAAACCCAGACCAGCGAGGCTCAGTGTTTGGAATTAAAATGCTCCTGGTTCCCTGGGAAACAGCACTTCCTAGTAAACAGAATACAAACACTATCTGGATTTTCCTCATTCCAGGGAGTGGAAATCTACTTGTCACTTCATCTTCCCCTATAGATCCTTCCCCGAGAGGTTCCAGAGCCTCTTGCTCCCTGTGCTGTCACCTGACTGCATCTTCACTGTCAACATCCTGTTTCCCCTGCAATGAGGACAATGAATATCCAAAAATCTTACAGGCAGGATTAACATCTAACATCAATCAACTGAAAAATCCATGTGC
This sequence comes from Cephalopterus ornatus, assembly GCA_013396775.1. Lineage (NCBI taxonomy): Eukaryota > Metazoa > Chordata > Aves > Passeriformes > Cotingidae > Cephalopterus > Cephalopterus ornatus. The sequence continues at coordinate 115,783 of VZRE01000497.1, forward strand.
CAAGTGCACCCCTACTAAGCACAAAGCCGACACAGCCAAGGTTTGCTACATTTAAATTACAGAACTTTCCACAGAGATAAATGCAACAGGTATTTTGCTCGAAACATCAACAGAAATTCTCAGTCAAACATTCTTCACTAATCCTTCAAATATCCACTTTCCAAACTGCTATCAGAATCAGCTGTTGGGTTTGTTAGTTACAAAGTAAAATAAAGTAAAACCAGCATCAAGCAAGAGAGGTGGAATAGGACACGTCGGCCAGGAAAATGACTCGTGGCTTCAGTGCCTGAAGGACACGGTTCCATGGGCAGTTGATAAGCCTTGACTTGCCATTTAAGTACAACAAATACTCTTTGCTGAATTTGGGTTGTTGTGCAGTTATCAGGAGGATGGGACAAGCACATCCTGTTGTGCTACATCTCTTTCTGGACTTCCCCAGCCATCTTTTCAGTATTCCAGGGGTCTGCAAATGGATGTACTTGCAGTTCTGTGATCAATACAAGGAGACAATGCTGTCCACCCCGTTCTGGACAAAACCAGGATGATGAAGTGACTTGACGGGATAAAATTGTGAGATCCATGCTTCCAAGAGTCTGCTCAGTCACTGCCATGCTGCCAGGCAACCCAGCAATTCATTTTTACCAAGCTGAATACAACATTCCAGTACACTCAAAAGTGACAAAATCGTCCCATTTTATTCCGTTCGCAGAGAAGGTAAAATACACAAATCCCAGTGGCTTCATGCTGAAAGTAGGATTTATTTTAATGAAAAGCCAGGATGCTTTTGTCCTAGTTCTCTGAAATATTTGCAGGTGCTATGGTTGTAAGTGGTGAAAATGTCGCATTCAGCATTATGGAGTGGAGTGCAGACCAGGTGATCCAACAACAGGGATAAACCAAAAGGTCATTTACAGAGGAGACAGATTCTGGTACCTTCTGCTGTTCAGTTAAGACTGAAGAGCCTTTGGTCTTGGTGCTTGGAGAGCTGGTTAGGAAAAAAAACATTGTTGGAATACTTTGTTGTCATGTTTCCTTTATGGATTTAGTGACACCGCAAAAACCTAAAATTCAAAATGTAACACAAAATTCTCAAATGGACCCAAGCAAACAAGAGGAGTGACAGTGACAGTGGCTTCATTCAGAGCACTGCAGGGGCACAGATATTTAAGCATTTTGCTTCTGTCTGGGCACCCCATGTCAGTGCAAGCAGGGGTGAAGAGCTCGAATACTTCACGGGATCTGAGCGAGTGCTCAGGTCCTACCTCCCAGCAGTGACATGTTTGTGCTTGGTGTGTTCATCTGCCTTCAGTGAAATGTTCCTTTGCTTTCTCACAACCCAGCACTATTTTTAGAGACCCATCTTAATGTGCTCAGAAATGTTTTCAGACCACGAAAGCCATCAGACGGATTTTGGCCCTCACTAAGGTTTGTTCAGCGTAAGACAGAAGCAGGCTCAGGACCCAGGAGGGGATGTGTGGCAGCAATCAATGCGTTTCTCCAGGCTTGTCTGCACTCGGCTTAGTGGGAGCTCCAGAGTGATGAATCAGCCTTGTACCCTTTGCAAAAAATAGAGGGTTTTTTTTCCTAATCCCAGTCACAGGTACGTGTTCCACAGCAAGGGCTGAGCAAGGGACGTTTTCACAACTCACGGGAACTTAGAGACGCAGGGAAAGACACCCAGAGAGTTTTGAGGTCAGCCATCTGAAGGAGCTATCTCACTGCTGATCACATTAGAGCTGTTTAATATTACAGGCATAAACACTCTGTGATAATTTGTGTAACCCTGAGGAGAAACGGAGACCTTCAGAGGACATTCAATAGTGGTGTTTGCCACATAGCTCACTGGGCTTTTTCAGCTATGACACATCTTTTACTCTTGACAGTGGCTTGAACACTGTGTTTGATTAATCTAAATAAGCCCTTAAATTATTGTATGGACTTTTACAAATCAGTAAAGTTCACACAACCATGCAAATAAAAAATGAAGGGTAGAAGAAACATGTTCTTGCTGAGGTACATGGGTCCAAAGCTGCTGGTTTATTCCTCCCCCCATGAACGTTACAGAAACAATGCAAATATGCCAGCAATTTTCTAGCAGAACTGACAAGTAGAACTAAGACTATTTGTTATTCAGAGCCTTCACACAACTGTTCATCTTTTGAGACAGCCCAGCTCAAGACGGCAGCTTTCCCATTCACAATCAATAAATTTGCACACCCCTTCCTGCTGTGTCCCAAATGCTCAGGGACACGTCTCACATCACAATCCTGACTTTTCCCTGCGCCTTCAGAATTAAAAGCACTTAAAAAAATACATTTACAAAAACACTCAATGTGCACAGACTGGTATCATTGCTGCTTACTCTTTTAAGACAACTTTCCTGTATGTCCTTTGCCCCCCATGTTATACTTTTTAATTCGTTTCCTCTGAAACACATTATTGTCCTGCTTCCCGCATTAAGGAAGAATTCCAGGCTCAGTGTTTCAGCCCCACTGATTCTCTTCCCGGAGACCACCCTTTAACCAGTCAAGAAGCACACAGAGACAAGATTTATATCAAGATCCTGCCTTGATGATAATTCTCAGTGCCCTCTCAGTAACTATATATCTGTGCACACGACAGTGTGACCTAAGACAAGCTGTGCCTTGGTTTACTAATTAAGACATGACTTACTAGCTCAGAAGCCAATGAATTTTCATTGCCAGAGTCATTCTCTTGTGTACACAAAGCTTTATTATAGCTCACTATATACCCTATAATTTGGAATGCCTCACTGTCCTTTGCTCCTGTCAACGTCCATGAACTCTGTGTGTGAGGAGCAGCACAAAATTTGAACCCCACACTACACTGACTGCTCTTCCCTGACCACTGACTACTTCAGCTCCCATCTCTGCACAGCCTGCAACAATTCTCCATTGATAACTTCATAATAAAATATACAAACCTTAAAAAGAATCTCATTAACAGATAAAACTGAAGAGACAGGACACCGTGATTGACACACAACACACACTACAAGGCTGAATTTCTTAAACAAGCAGCACTTACCAAAAGTTATTATAATATTCTGACTCTGCATAAGAAGTGCCAGAGTTCAGAGAAGTTGACAATTGAATCCCTGATACTTCCAAACCCATAATTTACTATTATCAAATCATAACTGTAACTCCAAAGTCACGAGAAGGACTGTTACACGAGGTCCTGAGCTCAGCTCAGAGGTACTGTCTCAGCAAGGGCTCAGATGAGGCTTTAATGTGAGGACTCGCCATTCTGGCACTAAGGAAAATAAAATAACATCCAAATCTGCCCACATATTTCAGGCAGACAACAGTAGCTATGCGAACTCCTGATAAGCTCTCTGAGGTAAAGGCAAATGGCTTAACTCTTGACCCAATCTCCATGAAAAATAAATAAGTGCCTATTGTCTCCTGCACAAACCAAAACAAACGTCCACTCACCGCTCAGAAAACGCATTCTTTTTTAAAAGCCTCGCAATGAGATAAACAAAACACAATAAAAATCAGGACACCAGGACACCGGCTCCAGGCCAGGTGTGGCACTAAAGCCGGAGGATGGGAACCAGCTCTGATCCTGCAGTGTTTGTGGAGGCACAGTCAGTGGTGCCGGGACTGATGGTCAGTGGTGCTGGGTCCGATGGTCAGCCTGTCCCCTCTGCACCTCTGGGCTCAAGTGCCAGGGCAGTTGCAGCAGACGCTGCCAACAAGGGCCACACGTCCCCAGTGACTCAGCAGCCAGCAGAGTGCTCACCTCCTCTGCACCATGGACAAACACGGGGAAGGGAAGGGCCCTCCTCACAGGTCTGAAGGCAGCTCCTGGCCGGGCTCTGTGGAACTGAGTTCCCAAATCCCTGGCAGACATTCTAGTCAGCACCAATTCCCTTCCCTCAGGGACTAACAGGGACCTTGTTCTCACACACACGGGACACTGCTGATGCTTTAAAGGGAACATCTACATTTTCAACTTGATAAATTGTTCCTCAGGAACAAATGCAACATGTTCTAGTCCCATACATACTCACATCTCATGCCCCAGTTCTCTCACAGTGTGGAAGAGCTAAAACCAATTTACAGGTTTGGCATAAATCCTACGGAATTCAGTTGGAAGACTGGATAGACATAAATGTTTAGAGCTCCACACTTAAAAAAATAAATATCTGAAATAAACAGTAGGTTACTTCGTATTGGCAAAGGGAAAACTCAGTGGATGCTGTAGCCTTTGTTTATGCTCCCAAGAGTCAGAAATGCTGCTCAGGCTGCCAGAGGTGCAGTGGTGGGTGCCACCAGGAAAGTCAAAAATCACACACGAAGTGCTGTACACTGCTGCTAAGGACAGGGAAATTATCTCCATTTCAACTTCAAGAAACATAACTGAGCAAACCTACATTGACACATGACATCATCCCCCTCTTTGGCCAGCAAATGCTGTTTCCACGAGAGGATATCAGTTACCCCAGTAACACTGTTATGAGGTTTTTCTCTCTGAAGTCAGATTGCAGTTTCCTCTCTTCGCTCAGTGCAGTATTTTCTGATTTAATTTTCCTTCTACGAAGCACATTTACAACAGAAAGTGTCCAATGTTTAGGCTGAGTCTCTATTTAGCCTACAAGCACCTTTGCTCAAGGAGAGGGGATGTTGCATTTGTGCTGTAAGAGCCCTCACACCTCCAGCACTGTGAGAGGTGTTAGTCAGCAGTTTTACTTCTCTTCATTAACAGCCTCAGCAGGAAGCAAGAGGCACATGTGAAACCCTTTGGATACTTTCCTTTCACACAAAAGTCAAAGCTCAGAGTAAAACAAAGGACTTCTTAAAATAGAAAGTTGAGAATAAATTGCTTAGACTAAAAAAACCCAGCACTTGAATTGCAAACGCTGAAAGCGGATCAATTTATATGGAGGCACTTACACCCCAAATATCTGTCAGAGTTAAACTGTCATGTATTCTTCTAGGCTGCATTAAAATTCTCTTCAAAATGTTTTTACTGCTGGCATTTTCCCTTCTAATTTCAGCAATCTTTCTATCCCAAACATCCCTGTTCTCATTACCCGGAACATTTAGGTGTGATTACAGCAAAAGATCATTATCGTGTTTTATTTGGTTAAGGCCTTAAAAATGAAATACAGGTGTTTTCAATTAACAGACATCAAATTTAGCTCTCCCACCCCATTTTCTGTCACTCCAAAGGCTGAGGACACCTATGTGAGAAAAATATGTCGGAGAGCCATGAAGCAGGATTTTTTTAAAGCCTTATAAATCTTATAAATGAAAGCTGACATGTCACACAAGAAAAAAATACCCAGATCAAACCTTTGAGCATAGAAAATGAGCAGAATTATGAAAGGGAGCGTTATCACCCCATCCCTCATTCCTTCAGCGGTGCCTGTGGACCAAGGGCTGAGGTAACTTCCCGCACACCTCGTGACAGCTTAAAACATGCATGAGGCCCAAATGATTAATGCATGAGCACCTCCTGCAAAGCTGCACATCCTGTTCCTCGTGGCACTGCAACGCTGCGCTGCAACGGCTCTGACCGAGCTCAGGAGCTGCTCAGAAACCCGCAAACACTCGAATCCACTCCCCACACCCCTGGGTACAGTGCAGGCTCGTAGGGGGAACGCACCACCACACAACCCAGCACTGCCCCGTGGGCACCGAGACAGGCCAGCTCAGACCAAGGGGGATGGCACAGGCGTGTCCTGAGTCTGGAAATTCTGGTTGCTTAGTTGAAATAGATTATTTTATTCAAGAGATGTTTGGTTTTGCTGTTTGTCACTTAGGGTCACCAACACTTCACTCCTGCTGCTCACACAACACTCCTCAGGCACCACAGTAAGATTGGAAGCGCCTTGCAAACTCATCACACAGATGGGCAGTCAAACATCTCCTAGCTAGATACAGTCCAAATTTTAAAACAAACTAGGGTCCAAGGTGACACTGAATACTTACTACATGATTTTGGGGTAAGAATCCAAAATATGGTCCCTTTGTATTTCTCATCAGAGTTGAAGGCCACGTTTCCAGGCCATTTTCTGACTCAGGTTGTCACAATTCCCCACTCCTTACCCCAGAAGATCAGGATTTTCACCCCCTACACTCAGCTGGCAGGATCAGGGAGACACAGAACATCCAAACTAAAATTTACACATTACTTGTACAGTAATACCAAGTGCTAATGGCCAGCACTTTGACCACTTCCATTTTACCTGCTCCTCACAAAATCCAAACCCCAAACACCCAGAAGGATTCGGCCCTGCTGTGAAGATCATTTCCCTGAAGCTGAAAGCCTCTTCCTCACAGCAGAGCTGTCAAGAGCTTTACCACTGGCCAAGGTCAGATGAATGTCAGAATTAAACCTCAAGTTTGCATCAGATTATATAAATAGGAAAGAAGAGAGGTTTGACAAGGTACTGGTGAGAGGAGTTGTCAAACCAAAGAGGACTTGCTGTAAAAGTGATTATATAAACTGTAGGACAGGCAGAGCTGTGATTAAAGTCAATAAACAGCCTCCCAAAGCAGCAGCTGCCCTCTCCAGCACCTTGTGGCCTGAGTCCAAACTGTAGACAGATGAAATATGCTGCACAAAGGATGCCAGTCAGCTCAGGATTAAAGTAACAACTGCTCTCACTGCACTGTTGGCAACACGGGTCTTGACAAGGTACTTGGACAACAGAAAAATCCGAAACCCCACCGTGCTGGGAGCAGAAAAACCACATCTTCACCTGGGTGTGAGCTTGAAAAATACATACGTAAAACCTTAGATCACCTTTCTGCTGGATCGGTGATGGACTGATGAACATCGTGGGTGCACGAAACCAGGCACTTCTAGGAGGTCTGGTTCCACACTTACAGTAAGGTCAGTTTTAAACAGAAAATGGAGAAAGAATCCAGTATTTCATGGAAGTTGTGTCAGGCCAGCTTCAGTAATTGCTGTATTACACATCATCAAATACTTTGTCACACACTCACCTGATTAATCACTTTAAAATCAAAGAAGTCTCTAGACTTACCACTTCGGGTCTGGGAGAAGAGTTTTCCACTAGGACACTAATTTCCTTCATGGAAACATCTCAAAGCATGTGGAGGAAACAAAAGGAGCAGGCTACAGAAATTCTGCTAAGTCTATGAAGAGTTGTTTCTACAGCAGAGGAGGATGTTTGAACTTTGTAACCATTTGACTTTCAGAATAACAAAATACTTATATTGTGACTATCCTAAGAATAGAAATTAATCCCAATCAGTGAGGATACACAGCTCTTAAAAGCTTGGAATGTTTACTGGAAAACTTTCTAAAAGGCAGCAATAACAACAGCAAAGAAAACCCTTCAGATCTTCCTTAATTTTTAATTTGTTATAGTTAAAAATATGCAAACTCCAGGCTTTGAAAAGCTTTAGGAGCTATCGGATTCATTTCTATTGACCTACCCTTCACCTGGGGTCTTCTCTAAAGCTTATGGAAAAGGATATAAGAAGCCTTCAATCAATAGACAGGAAATTTTAAAATCTTTAAAGCTAGAGGAAGGTGGAAAGGAAACTGGAGACATTCAGCTCCACTCTGCTGACTCAGATACAGGCAGGACAGGGAACATAATGCAATTCCTCCCTGGTGCAAACAGAAACCCAGCTGGGGACAAACAGTTTACATCTACCAACCACAGAGCAGGGTCGGGGCCAGGAGCTGCTCCTCGGTATCTTGCACCAGCACTCAAAATGCACTTTTCCCCTACTTTTTTAATCTACCCAACACGTGCTGGATGGACAAACAGGATTACTCCAATTAAATCACTTGCTAAAGGAACAATGCTGACACGAGACTCGTTACCTTTCGTTTCACATCAATGAAATGAAACATTTCATCGGTCCTTCTCCTGAAATAGCACTGGAACTACCTTAGGAATTTTCAAAGAGAGCTTTCACTGGAAGCATTGACCCACCATTCATTCCGTTGTAAATACTCCTGTGGTGAGGGGACAGGTCCTCTGTCACTTGTCTCCTGAGGGTCCCTTCCCTGCTGCCTCCGCTGAGGTGTTTGAGGTGCTCGGGGCTGCCTCCATAGTGCTGTTTGAGGTGCTCTGGGCTGGTGCCCCTCACCTTGTGCAGGTGTTCTGTACTCCCACTCGGCGTGTGCTTCTGGAGGTGGTCTGGGCTGCCACCGCTGTGCTTTTGGTGCTCAGGGCTGCCACCAGGCCTCTGCTTTTGAAAGTGTTCAGGGCTACTACTCAAAACATGCTTTGGGATAGTTTCTGGGCTGCTGCTGCTGTGCTTTTGTTGGTCGGGGACTTTGACAATGGTTTTGTGATGCTCAGGGCTCGGCCCTTTCAGGTGGTGGTCAGGACTGCCAGAGCCGCGGGGCTTCTGCAGGTGCTCCGGGCTGATGCTCCTGTGCTTCTGGTGCTCAGGGCTTCCTTCGCCCCGAGCTTTCTGCAGGTGCTCCGGGCTGGTGCTTGGGTGATGTTTGTGGTGGTCGGGGCTGTCTGTGCTGCCCGTGCTGGAGGTGCTGCTGCCATCCCCCACGTCTCTGATGTAGGCGCTGGTGGCCGTCAGCTGGCACAGGCTGATCTGGCTGTCGATGGAGCTCCGGCTCCCGGCTCCACCACCCTTCTCCTCATCCAGCAACACACACAGCTCCTTCAGCTCCAGGTTCTCCTTAACCACTTCCTCCTGTCTCACCTCCAGTTCCTTCAGCTTCTGTAGGTATAAGGCCACCTCTTTGTGCATCACACTGGCGCTGTACCTGCCCAGCCGCTGCCACTCCCGAGACACCTTCTTGCCCTTCTGCCGGTCGTCGTCTAGGAAGCAGCACAGGTCCCTCAGCTCTTGGTTATCCTCCTGCAGCTTCTGGTTGATATCCTTCAAGAGAAAGATGATCATGGCAGAGAATTGTCTAAAGGAATTGGTGTTATAAAATCACCCTTGCACAAGCCACAAAATTGTATTTAAGCACTCAAGTGAGACACAAATAACTGCGTGTGTAAATCTGGCACATTGTAACAGCTCAGTGCTTCAAACAGAGCTGCTGCCCAGCCAAAGCTAACTTGGAGCTACTTTGAGGTGTTCAAAGACTAACTTCTGAGACAGCATAAAAGTTTCAGGTGCTTAATTAATTTTCATGCTAAGTATCAGAGTAATTTAGCTCCCAAGCTGGGCAAAGATCGCAAGTGCTCTCCTGATGATCTCGCTCCTCTGAGAAATGTTCACCTGAATAAAACGGCAAGGTATATCAGAACTTGTACTCTCAGTTAAATAATTAATTATTAACATCTAGACTTCCTATTTCCCAAAGCATAGTCACATATAAAGACGAACATTTTAGAGATTTAAAAAAAAAAAAGGGGGGTTGTTTGATATTGGTCCAGATTTGAATTAAAAAACCTCGTCAGACATCACTTAATCGGGATTGCTTCAACCACTCTGAAAATAAATAATCTGCTTTAATAGATTTTTCGCTCCTAATAAAATGCAGTACATGATTCCATGCCCTTCTCTCAGTGAGGAACAGTCTGAAGCAAATGCTCTGAAGTAAAAATGTTCAGGGTGTTACTATAGCAGAATAATGCCAAAGAAAACATTTGCAGTATTTTATCCTCTTGGTTTGGACTTGTGACCATATTTCTCTTTCCCCCAACTCCGTATTCATTCCTTCTTATGTATGATATCACAAATAGAGATCAGCCACAATTGTTAAAGGGTTGGCCTTATGGAAAGACCATTTTAGCACTGTTTCCCAAGAAAAGGAAGCTTTTGTATCCCCACTGGATTTGGATGCATGAATACCTGGGTTTGTTTGATCTTTGCCTCAGAATAACTCTGAATTTGACCGATTTCAACCTGTATTTGACAATGAAAAAAAGGCTACAAGATGTCCTTAAAAATCTCTGCTGGTGAGAGATATTTGAAGTGGTCCCACGGTGGAATAAAAAAGTTGTGGAAGTCCAGAATTCCTCAGCCAGAAGGCAGCCTTCCAGCTGGGCACTCTGATTCGGGGACCTGGTATTTCACACAGAACAAAGGAGGGAGATGTGCGGACACCAGCACAGGGCTCACAACCTCCTTGTCTCAGATTCTGTTGAAAAGTTCCAGATGGGGCAACTGAACAAAAGGAGGAAGTTAAACATGACTTAAGGAGTTCAGAATTGAGCGGGGAATGTGTCACTCCTTCCTACACATCTTGCTGTGTTTGGTCACTTATCTGGAGGATGCAGAAATCCACATGATGTCACAGCACTGGGAGAAAGACACTATTGTTGTAATTGAACTTATATTTGAAATCTCAGCTTCATTCTTACTAAATACTATCATGGATGGGTCTTTTTTACCCCAGACACCATGTATGGTCAAAAACAGGGAAGGGACCCCCCCCGCCCCATACTCTGCAGAACACAAAAACTTTGGAAGCAGGAAGAGTCTTCCCCCACAAGCTGTTTATTTTATGCCACACTTTGATCAAAGACACTTTCTCAGTAATGCCATCATTTAAAGCCATTCTACAAGTGAAGAACTCTCTTCTAATGCACTTCCACGCAATAATTCAAAAGCTCACACTGCATCTGTCCCTCCTCTCCTTCCCTCCAATCTCATTGAAAGAATTTCCTAAAAACAACGTCCCTTCTCAAAGCAACAAAACAGAAAATGTTCTGTGGTCCTCCCTGCCTTAAGGTAACTTTCTAGGTCTATAATACACAAGCAAGGTAATTCTCTGTAAGCAGTCACACTATCTTCCCAATCCTCAGAAATGGGAAGGAAACATTAGGGACTAAGCTTCTCATCCAACCAAAGAGTGAAATTTAGAAGGGATGAGCCATTACAGACTTGGTCTGACTTGTAACGTGCAGCCTGCACAGGGATACAACTGAAAATGGTTGGTCAGAGATGCATTATCAGATGCCTTTTTCCGACAACAAACTAGGGATTGGTTCTGATCACCCCAAAACCAAGCCCAAGGGTCTGCCGTATCCTGCACTGCATCCTGGAAATGACCAACTCCCTCCAGCAGCCTACCTGCCTGACAGACTAAGGCAGCTGAAAACAGGGACAAAACCCCTTTTGAACATCTACAGCTCTGCACACCCTTGTCTCTCGTGCGTTACAGGCAGGATCATTTAACTCCAAACCAGTGGAGTCTAACACAGAGGTGACCAGACTTTAGTGTCTGTACTAGACCAAAGAACCCCGGGGCAGAGCACTCCCCAGCTGTGCTGCACATCCTGCCGAATAGCTGCTCATCTCTTAGCCGGACACTTGATTTTTAAGCAGCATCAAAGGCTATTCACTCCAGCCCTCGTCTACTTTTCCTGCGGTTCTCGGGAGCGGCTCCCCCCGGACCATCCACCTGACGAGACTGCTCCCGGCGGGACGAGTGGGGGCCGCGGAGACACCGCACAAACTTCAGGGGTTCCACCCTGCCACCCCACTCTACCTTCAAGCCGCGGATCTCGCCGAGGTGGAGCTGGAGGCGGCGGTTCACCTCGCGGATGAGGTTGCTGTGGTCCATCATCGCGCTCATCTTCTCGGCCTCGGCGCGGCGGAGGCTGCGGATCAGCTCCTCCTTGCTCCACTTGAGCAGCTCCTCGTCCGACACCTTGGACAAGTCCTCGGCCGGCGCCGACCCGCAACTTTCCGCCGCCACTTTGGCCATGGTGGCAGCGCGGGGGCAGCCGCGGAGCCTCCCCGCGCTGCCGGGGCCGCCCCTCCGCCGCCGCCGGGGCAAAGGGCGAGCCCGGAGCCCGCGGGTGCCCCCGGCTCCAGCGCGGGGCCGGGGCTTACGGGAGAGACCGCTTCTGGCCCCGCGCGGCGGGTCCTGAAAAACAGGAGGAAGACGAGGAGGAAAGGGTGTGGAGGAAGCCGGGCCACAGTCTGGGGAGCAAACTTCCCCCGTCGAGAAGGAAAAAAATAGAAAAACCCCGAGACAAAGGATCCCCGAGACAAGCGCGGCTCTTTCAACAGGTCAGCGCCAGCTGCGAGCGGCCGGTGCCCGCGGCGGCGCCGGGGATGCGCGGCGCCGGCT
>VZRE01000497.1:127971-208131 GCA_013396775.1 Cephalopterus ornatus
CGCCGCCCGCCAGCGCCGCGGGACCGCCCCGCAGCGGGGCACACCTGCGGGACGCCGCGGCACCGCACACGCCCTGCACGGGGAGCCGCTCGGGGACCGGCCAGCACCGCGGCATCCAGGGACGGCGCAGCCGCCCGCGGATCAGCGCCGTCCCCCCGCCGGGCCGGCTCTCCACAGCTCACATTACATCACCGCCCGCCGGCACCGCCTCGGCCCGCCTCGCACCGCTCCTCGGCGCGGCTCCCGCACTCACGGCCCCGCACTCACGGCCCGCACCACGCTCCTCGGCCCGCCCCGCTCCTCGGCGGGGCTCCCCGCTCCAGATGGAGGTCGCATGAGATGAGCCCCCTGCGGGAACGAGGACTGGGCTATTAATAGCCCTTCCTTAGGAACACTCGGCCGCGGTGTAGCGAGAGACTCACATTCCCCAATTTGCTTAGGGATACAAAGGCTCTGCATAAATCTGCCTTGCAGATGATTTGAGAATGAAACTTGATAATCCGTTCATGCTGCTCGCAAAGAAAGATGACACGACAGATCTCAGTGGCAGGAGTGATGAACCGAGACTACAAGGTGAGTAATTGGTTGAATCCCCATTTCTCAATCACCGAGTTCCCCTGAGCAATCCCCCGAGGGCACAGGAGCTGCCTCGCCTAATGGGCCCTTGCTACCACCGTTTTTGCAATTTTATAATTACGTGGGATTAAAGAAGATGTCCCATTCTTGAGGGGAAAAATTAAAGTACTTAATGCCAGCACTGGCAGATCACTAGGCTGTAGCCCCACAAGCAGGGCTGGCTCTGCAGAGGCAGCTGCACAACCTGTGCCCTCCCTGTGCCACGTCACTGTCCCAGCCGGCGATTCCCTGCCAGTGCCACAGGACCAGACTAGCCAAGGATTACCTTCTGCTCTTAGTCCAATTTCAGAGTTGCCAAAGAATGGTTAAATCAAACACTGCTCCTTTGTTCTTATTGCTAATCCTTCCCTTGAACTGTCCGCTGTCCCTTGATCACCACAGGAGTTCTCCAGCTCCTTTCCATCGTGGGCCACGCTTTGCCTTTCCCCCACACCAACAAGTGGTTTCCCTTCCCAAACGGCATTCAGAGATGTTCTTTCAGCTGATCCATTTCCCAGGTACCTCCAGTCTCCCACGGCTCCATCCAGCCAGGTCCCAGGATGACCCAGCCAGGGCAGCCCAGAGCACCACACCAGCTCCCTTCCTTGCCAAAGCCCTGGCGTGGGAATCACACCTGAGCTGCTCCCACAGGTCCAGGCTCTGCTCAGGACCCACCACACCCATTCCAAAGAGTCTCTGTGACGCAGAGGGAAGCACAGAAGGGTGGGAATGTTGGCTGAGCTGCGGGATGAACCCCAAAGTCCATCACTATCAACAAGAGCTCCAACAAAGCGCAGAGCTTTGCCAGCATGAAATCCCATTTCCCGAGCAGCCCCAAGTACTGTGTGAAAATTTTATTTCTCTGAAAACTCTATCACTCTCTTAAATCCTCTGGAATTTTTTTCCACTGCAAAGAACAAAGCTTTAGATAAAAGCATCTGACCAGCCACAGCAAAAATACAGTAAAAGGCCATGAAAGAGGAGCTGTCAACTTTCATGCCCAAATATATTCTATTTAAATGCAACTAAAAAAGAACAGCTTGGGGAAAAGGCAGCAATAAATTAAGGCTTTTCTTCTTCTAATTCAGTTGAAAGGTCATATGATGTTAGATTTTTACACGTTCTAATTAATTTCTTTCCATGAAATAAACAATTAACTGAAAAATGACAAGACGCTTTTAAATCCAAAAGCTTCAGAAAAGAGTGTCCATTTGCCTCAACACCACCAGTGTTTCTCCAGAGCAGCATTTCACAGCCTTTGATGGCGGGGTGCCACGGAAAGCATGGATGTGAGATGAACAGCTCCAGGGAACACCGTGTTCCCCACAAATGGGAAACACCTCCACATTTGTGTCCTCGGGAGGCACAGCTTTATTGTACAGGCACGGGCGGGAAAGGGCAATCCACCACGAATGGCCACTGGGAACAGTTTAACAAAGTCAAACTTCGAAAGTTGGGGACAAATGGAGCTCTAATAACGGAACCAAGAACATATCAAGTGGAACTAATGTGGAACGTTTCTATAAGGAGAGGATCTAATTTCACATTCGCTCACACTTGTGCAACGAGATCAAAACGAGAGTGGGAAGTGCTACATAATTATTCCCAGCTCCTGGCAAGCTGAAAACTTTACTTTTAGACAGTCCACCTCACTGCTCAAATGCCAAGTACTTCCCAGCTCCTGGGCTGTCACCATCAGTGGTGATGACAACTGCCCCAAAACAAACACTTCCATTTGCACATTAAAGCTGAATTTCTGCAGCGCCCCCCTGGATAATTCTCATCCACAGGCCGAAACAGAGAGCCTGGGCAAATGGGCACGGGGATTGCAGCGCTGGCATTGCTGCAGCCTCTGTCCACTGGCAAGGGGGGTGGCAGTCCCTGTCCTTCCAGTTCTTCCCCACCGTGTGCCAAATGCCAGCAGCACTGCGTGTTCATGTCCAGGTAGCTCTCCGCAGCTGACCGTGGTTTGCCAGCTCGGGAACGTTGTCACTGCTGTGCCACATGGTCACTGCTGTGCCACATGGTCACTGCCGTGCCACATGGTCACTGCTGTGTCCTGCTCACCCCGGACATGCAAATACACACCAGTTGTTGCTGGCCACTTGTCCTGCACATCCTTGAGGACTTGCTTTTCATTGCTGCTTGCCCTGCTCTCAGCCTCTGAGGGCTGGGCGGGGTCTCTCAGCATTATTATAACCAATAATAATTACATGATGATTTGAAAAACAGTTTTGGACATTTCCAACAAGGCCCTAAAGCTGTTCAACAGCTCCCTGCCAAAAATGTGTCAGAGCTGAGTACTTTCCTAGCAGTCATTTTACACAAAGATGGCTAAACTGTTTTTGTTCAGACCTTCCAAAAATACTTTTGAGAAGAGTTCAGACTTGAAAAATGTCATTCCCAAATTGGAAGGAAGTGGAAAGAGTTTAAAAATGAAAAGTTCAAGTAATTTTAGTTACAGTTGCTTCTAGATGTTCTCCCCATCATTCGTGTGTCCGTAGCTGACACGCAACACAGCATCACCCACACTGGCTGCTGTCTAATCCCAGTTGTGCTGATTTCCCAGGAAAAGGGGTAGAGCTTCCCCCGCAATGTTCTCCAGCTCTTTCACCATCACAGGATTCATTTTCCAGCCCTGACTGCCACTCCTGCAGTCACTGTCCCAGCATAAATGGCACCAATGCATTCACAGAGGAATATTTTACAATACAGTATGGGACTTTTCCTAATGGAGCCTCACACAGCGTTCAGTGTCAGTATATGGAAAAATTAACAGACTGATACTGCCAGTGCACAAGGGATATTATGGATAATTCCATCCAGCTAAAGCTGGCCAGAAACAAAATCCTTCAGTGCAGACACCTTCGTATCCTAAACATTTACAGACAGAATCCTCACCTTTTGCTCCTGACTTAACCACAGGTAAGTAAACAGACAACTTGGAACTAACCCAACTAGCCAACATGCTGTTTTCTCATCCCAGAAATACTTTGGAGAGAGAAAAAAATTCCATGTATTTCCACTTATGAGAAAATGTTAAAAAAAAATCTAGAAAAAATGTTTTCAAATTAACAATCTGGAGACGAGGGAAAAAAAGCTCATCTTGAATTAGTCACTGGGCTTTTTAAGACTTCAGACAGTTGTATGTCCCTCCTCCAGGACAAATCTGGGATGCCCAAGTCACGGATTACTCCCAGGAAAAGGTGCTGCCACTCAAACCGAGAGGGAAATTGCTTCTGCAGGTGTTGGCCAATACCCTAAACCTGTTTGTTAATGCCAGTGAGGGGTGTAAATGAACATGCTTTATAAATGCCCAAGGTTAAACAAGGGGGAGATGGCTGGTCCTCAGAGACAAAATGAAATATGGAAACAGGCACCTCTCCAGCTGAGCAGAAAACATTCCCAAAGCAATGACTTAGAGGCATCCATAGATGTCAGAGTGAAATCGTTAATTACAACACCTCTATGGGTTGATTTTATCGTGGAGAGCTTGGCAAGTTTTCTGCAGAGATAAGAGTTTGTGGTGGCCGGGGTCCAACACAGACACACAGCCACAGGCTCTGTGGGGCTGTGTGAAGCGTGCTCCTGCTCAGCCTGGGTAACTCTGGACTCTGCTTTGTGGGCACGTGGGATTAGGGAGTTAACAAGTGCTTCTGTCCAATATTGTTGGTGGAAACAGAGTAAAGGCCAATGTGGTGGGCAAGGAGACTAGGTGCACATCCTACAGCATCAGCCTTTGCTTCCCCAGCCCTGCAAAAGTGGAAATACTGGCACAGTATCTACAGAGCTGAAGCTGGAGACCTTCTGTCCTCCCCTCAAACACCAACAGAGCTTTAAGCATTTACAACATACTCAGGAAGCACAAGCACTGAAATGAGATTAAGGTAGGGTAAATCCTTGGCAAAGAATGTAAAAGGTTTGGAAGTTAAGCAATACCATGCCAGGAATACAGGCACCACTGTCTGCAAGCAGCAACACAGAAAAACACCTTGCCCTGACGGATGCTGAATGCTTCACATGAGCTTTTTGAACTCCTCCCTAGGACTCTCCTTCATCCAAGCCTCCACACTCTTCTATCCTTTCCCTGAATCTATGAGATATTTTTTCTGTGAAAAGACTGTTGAATCTGCCTCTTCAGTAGCATTACTGATACCTGTTAATAAACCCTTTTTATGAAAAAGAGATTACTCATTGCATTTTTTATAAAGCTATGTATGCTTAAATAAAACTCATCTGCAACAAGAGTATATGGGACTGATCTCCAATGGTTTGTAACTGTGTTTTTCATTTAGAATCATCTCAATTTATCCAAAGTATTTAAATCAGTCACCCTCCCACTCATTCTGGCTTTCTCATGGCTCCATGATGGCCTTTTATCCCCACCTCCTTCCTTGGCAGGGCAGGATTTTGTAAATAGACTTTGCAGTCTCAACAAATCTCCCAAAAATCCAGGTTTTGCCTGCAGTAAGGTGGGCTGTTGTGGAATCATTGGTTATTTATCCGCCACTTACCCCTTTCCACAGAGACACCAGTGGTCTGTCACTGCAGCTGATTTCTCCCTGTCCCTTGCAGCTTCATGGTGACAACTTCCACAGTGGGAAACAACTCCAGGGATTTCCAAATTATCCAAACTTCCCATTCTGAGGTGTTCCCATCTCTGCTGGGATTACCTATTTACAGAGAAGCAAAATCAGATTCTTTTGAAGATTTCCCTGGACTCACTTTAAATACGAGACTAGCTTACAAACACCAAGAAAACCATTCTTTCCAGCCAAGCATTGGTCCTCGAGTAGGAAACAGAACATAATACTTCCTATTGAATGTATTCCCTGTGCTGCCACAGCAGTTCAAAAGCTACTGCAATATTTTTTAGAGTACAGATCACACATCTGAACAAACCAGTTCACTGGCAATTCCTCACAGCGAGCTGGTGCAACATGTTAATAACACAGAGGAAGAAGCTGGAACTCAGAGCCCTTTGGGCTTATCCAAAATGTTGTTTGGTTCCCAGGGGAAGTGTCCAGTGAAGGCAATGCAGGGAAGAAGACCCCTTTTGTCATTTTTGTTTTTAAATTATTATTCACAGATTATTTTTGATGAGAAAAGTAAGAAAAGTCGTTGCTCCTGGAAAATGCCCCTAGAATTTAAAAGCTGCACCTTCGACCTCTGGTTCCCGTAAAGTGCAGGGGAAGGGGGCAGAATTATAGTTATGTATAGACATACAGTTAAATATGACTGTGCCATTTGACATATGGGCATTCCTCACTGCAAACCCATGCTCACATCAAACTAACGGAGGAGTAAAGCACAACTTTATTGCCAGCTCAGCAAAGAGCACCCAGCTTAGAATTTCCCACCATGGCACGCAGCGATACTTTGAAGTTCTTACTGGTTATATGTCTGTCCATATTGATGTACACAGTAGCGCACTGGGAGGGAAGCAGCACGGTAATTGGAAAGGCGGCTCATGAGGTTATTGAATGGACAGCGATCCCCACAGATCACCTTCCTCTGCAACTTTCATCTCCAGGAACACGCTCCTTAGTTATTCTGCTGATTCCTCTCAGTGGCAAAAATCCATTAAATATTTAATTAAGCTGTGTTCAATATATTAGGCAAGTGAACTCTTCTATCCAGTGCTAACTAAACATTACACACTGTATCATTACAACGCCCTGTTGCAATGATATGCACTTCTGTTTGCTTAGGAACAGTAACAGCAAAACAAAAATGAACACCCAAATCAGGATTCCTAATCTAAGCATCCTCCTTTGAGCTATTTTTATTTAATCAATTCAAGAGGAGATGCACCAGCTCTGGAAACTGCTGCTGCTGCTCTAATAGATGGGCATTGAAATGAGGGGGGTTTGGGCTCATTTGGGTTTTCAAGCAGAGCAGGAATTTATTAGTATTACCAGGAACTCAGTGCTATGGAAGCAGACAGCAGTGATATTTTAGAATCTGTCCCAAAACTCACCAATATCTGACTTTCCATTATTTGCAAGGCGTACTGGACTGGTACGTTGCTCAAGTTCTTAGTTATCAGCCTTATACCTGACCTCCTTTTAAAAGCAGGCTGACATTTGCACAGAGAAAACCACAGAAATTAAGTTAGAAGAGGGAAATAGGTAACAAAAAAGCATGAAGAAAAAAAAATCACATTGCCTATTCTTTTCTCTTGTCAACCGGAATCCTCTTACAGCTGCAGTAATCCAAGTGGTACTTCCTTACATTGCAAAAAATGCAAAGATGCCAAGAGGAATTTTGCAAGTCAGCCATGTACTAGAAAATCTCAGCTGATTGGACTTTGATAAATGTGTTTTATAAAAGAGCAAATGTATTTGCATTCCTTTTTCCACCGTAATGCCTTTATGTTTTGTTGGGTGATTTTTTAACAGGGGGGGGGTCTTATAAGCACTACAATCAAAACGTTCAGCAAAAATGTAGATCCTAAAGCCTTGTTGCAGCCATGGGAAGACCTGCAGCTGAGAAATGAGTGGTTCGGAAATAAAGCAGGTTCTGGAACTAGGGATCTGCAACTTTCTACAAACCCAGAATATCCCTGATCTTGCACGGGGGCAGGGGAAGCAGTTTGGACCAAACAGAAAGGAAAGCCTCCCAGAGGTTTTCTTCCAAGAGGATCAGATGTTGATGCTTCCCTTAAAAGGAGCTATTTATAAATAAATAAACAAGTAAGGCTGAATAGAAACAGTTATTTTCCATACAACCTTCCAAAGCTCGGACAAGAAGGAAGGACAAAGTTGTCAGGTTTCATCATGATTACAGAGAAAGAATAAAGGAAAAAACTACAACCAGATACTGGTAAAGATACTGTTGGCTTAAAGACAACTCCCCTTCTTCAAAGGGCGACAGAAATGTGCTGGCTCCACAGGGAAACCGAGAATCTTCTCATCTTTGGGCTCTAATCTTCTTGTTCCTCCTGTTCCAGGGACATAAATCACTGCTCAGCACCGTGACAGCCCCTTCTGCAGCAATCCCATCACCAGGGCTGAACGTGTCCCAGGCTGGGCTTACCCCCAGAGCACTCCAGGGCACAGGGAAGCTCACGCAGGGCCCGTCCAAGGAGCTTTCTGTATCGCTGTGCACAGAGAAGCCAGGGTTCTAACCTGTGTGCACGGGCCCTGCAGCTGCTCCCTTGGCCGCGATTCCGAGGACAGCTTTTGCTCCGGAATCGTATTGGCTAAGTTTACATCTCAGTAATCCAATTAAAACGTGCAGGAACTAATTAACTTAGTGCATAACGACAGTAACAATAGTCCACAGTAATTTTCTATCTTCAATGTGCTTTACAGGCATTAACTAATTAATGGATAACATGAATTAAAAAATCAATGCATGAGCATAGCATATGATTAGAATTAACATTTCAATTACTCTTCTCCTCTGGCCACTGCATTCACAAAATGCTTCTCCTTTCTTTGCACATATGTGCCAGAATTAAATAGGATCCTGTACAACTTATTACAAAGTAATTATAGAGTTTGGGAACCATCCCGTACCCTCAGTGAGAACTCACATCTGCTCTCCTATTGTCCTTGAAATTCTGCCTTTCCAGTTATTTCCACGGATCCCCTTTACTGTAATCTTTTTCCTTAAACTTCTCTTGTGCACATGGGGTTCTGTGAAGTACCTTCAGTTACTGGAACACTCTCACACAGACAAAAAACCCCTGCATTTGGGAATTCCAGGGGCCAAATCCCCATTGCAAAAGACCCTCACCTGATTCCTTCACTGATAACACCTCCAAAATCCCCACTAGTGCTTAAAGCAGAGCAGTGCAGAGCTTTCCAAGGGCCAAGTGCTCTGGATGTGCTCCACAGGCCAGCTTTTGTAAGCCCCGAGCCTTCCGATTGCGCCACAGCAGCTTAAATGTAACCAAGTGCGTCTGTGCAGGGGCCAAACAGGGATGTCTCCCACCAGGAGGAACTCGGGCTTTCAGAAACACAAAGCAAAGACGCGTTTTGGCAACCCATCTTCCCCTGCTGCCAGTTGAAATCTTACATCTTCAGATGGCTTCCTTTCAACATCCGTTGTTTTCGTGGCGGGCGGGCTGACCTTTGTGAGGAGGGGAAAGTTCCTTTGGGTTTCTCCGCAGGCCACTGCTCTGCAGGGATGTCAGTGGCCAGGGAGCTCACAGTGGTAATATTTTTCCAGCAGTTTTCATGGGTTTTCAGGTGCTAAACCCAAACCAAACGAACAATCCCCAAAGCCACGAGGGCCCATACACATTAGCTACACACAGCCTGCAATAAAGAGCAACCTCCCACAGATGACAGGGTAAATTCATTTGCCTTTTCTCCACAGCACCAATTTGCAGCATTTTCCCTGCTGGTGCCTTCCTACCACTGCCCTTTCCATCTGCAGGGAGCTGCAGTTGTTCCTCCTGCTGGTTCACACACCTTTTTAATGAAAATTAATTCATGTTGCAGCATTTTCCCTGCCAGTCATGTGGGCTGGGGCTCTCTTCGCTCCGCTGTTCTGTCTGTATGGACTGATGCAAATTGCCCAGTCAGAGTTCCCTGTAAGAATCCCTTTTTTCTCACACATTCCCATATAATTGTCTAGCATTACATGATTCCCATCCAGCTCAACTTTTTTTGGTGCTAATTACACGTTTCCAATCAGTGGAATCAATAACACACTTCTCAAGTTACACAAACACACATCCAGTGCTCCCAGTACACAGGCTGAGGTGACAAAGGGGAGCACAAGAGGGAAAGCCAACAGAAATCACTCACTCCCTGCTGAATGAAGTTGTAACTCACAATTCAATTACCCGCTTCCTTTTCCCATTTAAATTCATTAAATGCCCATAAACTTCTCAGAGGAAAGGCCAGCACTGATTTTAATCTTCCTCATTACCTCACTTGCTTCTGACTAATAGGGCTGCAAACATGTATTCTTGTGTTAATTATTTTTTTATTATTATTTTTAAAATGGACTCTTTAATTTAGAGAGAAGCTGGCTGCTGAGCTCTCCATAGCAGTATTTCAAGCTCATTGCATTTTACTGTCAGCCATGAAAAAAATCCATGCAACTATGAAGGCAAGTTTCTGGTCACTTCAGAAAAGCACTTCTGGACACACTGGGGATGAAAGAACTGTGTTAATAAAGTTTTCTGGACCCTGAATGGAAATTCTCATTGGAATTCTCATGAGCAGGATGGTCTTAAACCCTTACCAGTGTCTATGGGGAGGATTTTACAACAGCAATAGTGAGGCAAACAGGTTGAAACAGGAAAAAAACCTCCAGGGCCATTCCTGCCACACTGAGACAGAGTTGTGAGGCTGAAACGTTTGGTTGATACAATGTAGGAATCAGATTTAATGACACAATTTTCCAGGTGGACAGTAGATGGGAGGGTTCCTGGTACTCTGATGTGGAGCCCAACCCAGGAATCCACCTGAATCCACCCACGTGTGCAGCAACTGCTGCTGCCACTGCTGCTGCCACTGCTGCTCTGTGACCTCTGAAGAGGATAATGAGGGAAAACCGCCTAAAGCACAGGAAAACATTTTCAGAAGAGCAGCAATTTGTCCTGTCTCGGTAGGCTTGGGAGAGCTGGAGAGGGATAATGCTCTGAGCCTGAGAGATGGTCTCAGACAAGATCCAGGCACTGGTCCAGAGCACCAGGAAATTTCCACTGCTGTTAGTGGTGTACGTCACCAGGATAAATAAAAGCTTCCCTAAACCATCCCCTCCCCGGTGCCTTTCAGAAGCACCGCTCTCACAAAAAGCAGTAAAAACTTGAAGACTGCAGGAAATGCTAAGTATTTCCCTTCTACACAAATGTTCTGAAGGAAAGAGGTCTCACAGGGAGAAATATTTCAGAAGAAATTATAGCCTCCAAGCTATGCCTTTTGTTTTCCCTTTCCACTCCCACCCACCTGCTCTCCCACCCACGCCCCCCCAGCATTATTAACGCTTATGAAAGAGCATAAAGTTTTCATAATAAAGAATGTTTTTGTCCATTATCTAGAAAATAATATGGTTCATTCAGTATGTTCCCTTAGAGAAAAATAACAAATCGGGCTGCTGTAACTAGATGCTTTTTCTTAGGACAATACATTGCACTGAACAACCTGATTTCCTTTTGCATTTATAAGGGTACCAAAGAGCTTTGCCTGAGAACAGTGATTTTCATTGTGGGAATGTCAGGTGTGCTGTTTGTTACGTACCATGTGTTATGTGTAGAACAAGGAGACGTATTTTCAATCCTAAAAGCTGATTCTGCATTATTTATCTCATTACTGAAAAGACAGATGTGCTAATGCTCAGCTTTTTGCACCCAAAAATCTCCTTCAAGGCTATGCTTTGCTGCTATTTATTGTTTGCTTCTGGAAAGGTCTTGATGAGCCAGAAATTTGGTGATGTCACTAAATCATATACTTGCAAAACAACCTAAATGAGCATTTTCTTGTGCTCAGGTTAAGGCTAGACTACACATTTGAGAGTCAGTTGTGGTGCCAGGGATTTCAGCTGACAGTGCTTTACTCTAATACCTACAAGCTTAATATTATGGTAAAAACCAGCAGGAGCAGCTCAGGCAGGAATGCTTTGGCAGAGGGGAGAGGCAGTTCCTGAGGCAGTTCAGGGCTCTCTAAGTGGAACCCAACGTTTGATGTGCCCGTGGCAGCGGGGTGACAACCAGCACAGAACATGAAAGCACTGGTAGAGGTGTCAGTCTGAAACTGGTGGTCACCTGCAGCATTACCTAAGGCCACTGAGCAGTTGTTGAGGGTAACCAGCCCTCTGGTTATCTGTTTTATAGTGAGCTAGGCTAGAAGGAGACAGGCAGGAGTAACTACTTGTGCAGTTACTGAGCTGAGTGAGTCCTCAGCAAGTATTTAGCAAAGAGGGGACAGTCCCCTAAATATCAGTGCCCCCAGATGAAATAAGCAATTCCACAGCAGCCCCACCTGTCCAGGAGAAGTACTGCATGGGAATACAGGTCAGCAGCGGAGTGGTTTTGGTCAGCTTAGTGAATTTTGTGGATCTGTTATTTAGTGAACATCTACTGGGCAAACAAACAGCCAAACTAACAAACCCCTGGAGCTATTCACTGAAGTTTTCAAAAATTACTGATATGAGCTAGGACCAGAATTGTAGGAATTAGAAATAAAGCAGCAAATAAAATATGAGGAAAAAAAATTAAAAAAAAAAACCCGAGGAACCAAGAGCTACATTCCTCTCTGTTTTTTTATTTATGTAAGTCAAAACCAGCTCAAATAAACAGACTTTGATTAGAAATGCTGACCCAGACTTCTCTTCCTCAGCTTTTTTCATCCACCTGTCTGGATGTACTCCAGGTACAAAGCACAGACCAACAGTGTGAGCACTGGAAGTGCATCCTTGTGTGAGGATAACACCTAATGGACAACAAGTTACCTCAGACAAATTCCCTGCCGGCATCAGCTCCGTCAGAGACGGTGGAAGAGGACTGGGCACCTACCCAGCCTGGAGTCTCCACAGGGCGCAGAGGACATTTTCTCTGGGGCCGAGAGCTTGGCTCTCCCTTGGAACAACCCAAAACATAAGGCGGGACAACTGTTCGTGACATGCGACACGGGGCACCGCTCACATTTCCAAATACCCGCAGCAGTGCCGGCGGCTGAACACAGTTCGCTGTTCCGCCTCAGCCCGATTCCCTCACGGTTCCCGCCGCCGGGCCCCTCAGAGCGATGGCCGCGAGTCGCCTCGGAGTGAAAGCCCGGGCCGCTCCTCTCGGCGTGGCCGGGACAGCCCCACACGGGCTCTCGCCTCGCCCCAAACACCCCTGAAGGCCTGGGACCCCGGCGGGAAAGCCGCGGGGGAAAGGGCGGGAAGGGCGGCGGCAAAAACGGCGGGAAGGGCGGCGGGAAGGGCGGCGCGGCCGGCAGGTGGCGCCCGCACACAGGCGCTGCGGGGCCCTCAGGCGCCAGTCCTTGCGGGCGTACAGACCGATAAAATATATACATATGGACACATGCATACGTACATCAGCACCCTCCGGCCGCCTGGGACCCCTCTCCTGCTTAATCTCCACACAACAAAGGGGGTCCACCTCAGACCGTGGTCCTCAGCCGCCTCCAGCCTCCTCTCCGGCACTGGCACAGGGAATGGCACCACATGGTTCCCTCAGCACCACCCCGAGCCGATGTTATTACACTGCTTTTTCAGACGGAAATCCCTGTGAGTGTGGCTGGGAAAGGACAGGAGGACTGCCTCGGCGACAGCGAGCCATGGCTGAGGACACAAATCTCGATCCCCAACTGCTGCCCCAACCATTAGGGCCACCCCGGCAAAAGCTGCCACCTGATATTTCTCTCTCACACACCAGTCAGGAAAGTCTGTTCAAATCAAACCAAATCCAAAAACTGAGTGGTTCTCTTTTACTGCCCTGTGAAGGTGACTGGGCACTAACTCATGGTTACTGCTCTCAAGCCACGATGAAAATAAAACTTAGGGACATTTCCCTATAGGGCCACAGTCCATCCAAGTACAGTTCATAAGCCTCAGCACAGCTGATAAAATAAGCACCAAGAAAGCAAAAATTTGTGCTTAGAAAAGCATTTGGGAACCATCCTTCTCCTCCGATGCATCACCTTCCTCACAGGAAGGCAGGAGGAAAACATGCCCCTTACAGTACTTTATTTGACTGAGTAGCTGGGTTGCTGTAGGATTGGACAATTCCCTCTCAGGAGTGATGCCGTCTCACATTATCTGCACAGGGAGCTCTGCCAAAGTCTGCTGGCAAAGGGACCTGACAGGCTTGTTCATGCTTGTGGGGCTGAATAAGTCCATTAGGCTTACAGGGAAGAACAAGCTCAAATAAAATGCGCACATCAGTGTGCCCTGCCTTAATTAAAATGTATGATCACCAAACAGCTGACACCCAAAACACTGCCCGCACAAAGGGAGCACACATGGCCCTCACTTAATAATGCTTTATTTTCTGTCAGAACTTCCCAGGGAAGACATTTTGTTGGGAATTTTTGGCGGGGGGGGGAGTGTGCAGTGTCCCTATTCATTAGGCATATAAGCTGCACCATGTGGAACCATGTCTCCTGAGTTTCTGGATGTGTTTCAGAAAGCACTTGAAATGTCAAGGTTAACAAGATAATAATTTAGATTATCTTGAAACGTGGAAGATGTGTATCTTCCAGTGACTTGGTGATATTTTTGTGATCAGGATTTTGTGAAACACCACACAAGCACTGACCATCTTTTCCGCTATTTCCCATTTCTGTAGCTGATTTCTGCATTCATACAAGCGTAAAAGATCTCCTGGAGTTTGAGGAAAAACAGAAAATCCCAGATGATGCCACTACAGAGTTTTCCACTTGGATTCTCCCCTGCCTATAGAGCCTCTCCATCTACACCAGGATACACAAGGAGCAACCATTCCCATCGTACAGAACCCAGTGGCTTAAAATTCTCTGCAGCATCACAGGTGCTCTGCCCTCAGGACGCAGTTTTAAACTGCAGTGCTACATTTACACCTCAGAAAAAAATACAAGCACCTAATTACACAGATTTCTCTTCAGAAAGGGGGGCAAAAATGTCAGTCCTCTGCTGCCCTGTTAATATTGCTCAAGTAATGAATGCTTGCCACAAGTGTTTCAACACTGCTCTGTCCACTCACTGTTCCAGAATGTATGATCCATGCTTTCTCCTGACAGCTAACTAATTGATTCTCAGAGAAAATCAGCTTTCCAAAGGTGAGGAAAAAATGATTTCTGCAATCATTTCAGTCACAGCAAGCACAGTTCTAAAGGAAATACGAATTTGACTCGGAATATGATAAGAAAAAGCCTTTCTGCAAGAAGAATCAGGCTGCCTCCTGTCACTTCTAAGAAAAACATCATGTTATTTTTTCCTTTGTCCTGTTACTTGTGATATAGAGGGTTTAGATAGGTTATTTTTTTATGCGCACTTTTATCACCAACTTTTCCAATGATCTTGTTCATTGTGGGTGCAGAAACTGAGGCCATAATGTTGTGCCATTTGCAACCCATTAGAGCATGTTGTTCCAGTGATTTGCAATCGAGTGCAATATAAAACTGTTTATAAGGCAGTTGCTTGTGCATGGAGTTTAACATCACCAAGAGACACGGAAAAGAAAGGCTCCCAGAGCCATCATTTTTTTAATTTGCCCATAAAACTATTTTGGAACTTTAATATTCAAGCATAAATTTAAGCCAAATTAAAGCGCTGAAATGTTTACTGAGAGTCATATTTTAGGAACAAGAAACTTCAAAGGAAAACAAAAACTGGGATCTGAAGGCATTCCTCTGCACAGGACAGCAAAATTAAACACTATGGTTTAGCTAGAAAACAGTGCGCTCACTGAAAGCCAGAAGCAATGAATGACCCTCTTATAAAGGTGCTTCACATGCACCACTCCCACCAAACACAAGAGGCTGACAGACATATCCAGGTCCCTTTGAACATCAGGTCAAAGCCCTAAATCAAATGTACATTTCCTTAGAAGAGGCAGGTCTTTGGGAGGCAAAAATAGTGGAGTTTTCTAATTTCAGACCGGGACTTGAAAGTGTTTTCCAGGAAGCAAATTCTTACCCTCATATTTTAAAACATCAGCCACGAGGTAGAAACAATTTTGAAGCACATCCATCCTTAATGGGGTTTTAGGTCATGTTCAGTGGAACACTGAGCTGTTAGTCTGAGTCAGCACAGTCATTTTGTGCTCCCAAAACCGAGGGGAGAGAGGCTAAAGGCCATCACAGAGATCACAAAGGCTAGGGAGCAAACCCTTCTCTATTACACTGTGAGTAAACACCCCGATCCAGAGGAAAGATCCCCTTGCAATGGACAAGTGTAGGAGCGAGCCAGAAGCGGATGCCAAGGGGACCAGCACACAGTCCTGGAGCTATCCCAGGCCAGGAGAACACTTGCCCTACTGGAGCAACCCTCTGGGGCAGGACCAGAGGCTGAACTTCCTGAGAGGTGACAGTGACTCCCTCGAGGAGCTCTGCGGTGACATATGGCAATTTCACCGCTTTCCACATCTTCTGCTGGTTTGCATTACTGCACAAAGGCAGCAGAAAGTGGGAAAAGCACATGTTCTCAGGGTTCCTGATAGTTTACACCATGTGCCATGTAAAATGGCCCAATTATTTCCTCTTTCTGAAAAAAAGAGTCCCCTGAGCAAGGCTTAATTCCCAGTTCCAAATTGATTGGCAACCAGGAGTAGATGAGCGCTCCAGATCACGCTCCATCACAATACAGTTACAACTATTTAAAACCCAATTAATTCTCTTTCTAACTTTCCCATCAAGCTGTAAAGATCCAGTTGGCAAGGCTTTTTACTTTGATTTTGAATTCCTGCTTGGAAGATTAACTGAGAATGGATTTGGCTCGAACAGCTGCACCGACCATATTTTGTTTTATTTTGTTGCCATCTCAAACAACAATACTTAGCACTCTTCATCTTCAAAGCATTATACAAACATTGAGTCACATCCCCTCACAACAATCTCGTGACATCACCTCCTGTGAATAAAATCATTTTCATTGCAAAGAGGTGGAGAGTGAGCAGGAGATAATTTGTGTGGGGTCACGGGATGAGCCCGAGGCAGATGGAGAAGCTGGGGGCTCACAGGCCCCTCTGCTCCTCACTTCGTTAACCTCCACTTCTGCAGACACATGTGGGTGTCTTCAGGGTGAGGTTTTCTTTCTTTTTTTTTAACTTTTTTAGCTCTGTTCATCCTCAGATAACATCCCTGGTAGCCAGTTCTGCACGTACCAGCTTGCAGGGGTTCATGCTGGTACCTGCCCTGCCACCTAAAGCTCGGCTTAAATCGACCACGCACGGCTGGGTCCGGGGTAGGGAGCTCCCTTTTCCCTCACTGACTTACAGGTATTTTGGGCACGGTCGTACCCAAGTGTGTCTCTGCCCTCAGATCTGGCTGCACGCAGCCAGGGAAGGAGATCATCCTGTTCCCAGCCACACTCAGCTCTCCAGAGCTCCCTGGCCGAGGGCAAAGCAGTGCCAGCACCATCGCTGAGTGCTCTTCACTTGGGGCTTCCACACCAGCACATGACTGACCTGGTAAATGAGGAGCTCGGGTCACTCTCAACTCTCAAAGGTGCCCCCTTTCAGGGGTAACTCAGAGAGTTCATTGAGGCTGTGCTGACTACAGAGAGCGCCTGTGCTCCCAAATTAGTCTCCTAAATCAGCAGTCTGTGTGGAGCAGGGCTCGTGTGGATACACCCCTATAAATACACATTCTCGGTGGTGCCAGCCCCCATAAAGTGAGTTAACGTCAGACACGAGAGCACAGACTTGTCAGGGCTGCTTTTCCTCAGGAAAACTGACAAAAACCCATGCTATTTGTGGTCCCTTGTACGTCTTGTTTCCCTCCTTATTTGGCTTCTTCCTAAATATCTAAAGAGATTTTTCAGACTAAAAGAATTGGATCGTTCCCCACAAAACTAGGGCATTACCTAGAGAGCCCTTTTGCAAAGCATTCCGAGGCACAACTGCTCCTCCTGAGGCATG
Source organism: Cephalopterus ornatus (assembly GCA_013396775.1). NCBI lineage: Eukaryota > Metazoa > Chordata > Aves > Passeriformes > Cotingidae > Cephalopterus > Cephalopterus ornatus. The sequence goes on from VZRE01000497.1 coordinate 145,112, forward strand.
ACAGGTATGTGGCAGCAAAATCTAGAAGGTTTTGCTGACTTTATGCCTTTGTGAGGCCTGGTACCCTTGTTTCTAGACTGGTAGGCACTGGGAAGAACTGGCATCACGGAGCTGAATCATTTAACAGTTAAGACACTGGCCCAGGGTAATTCCCAGGCCCACTACTCCTGCACAGAAGCTTTAAACAAGTTATCTCCCCCCATTCCTGCTCCAAAGTACCCTGGATCTCAGGAAGCACTGCCAGGGGCTTCCTCTATTAAGTCCTAGTGCCAGTTTTTGAGTTCACCTGAAAACATGGTGGTAGGGCATGAAAGGGAAAAAAAACAAACCATGAAACAACAGGGCCATTTTAGTTGTATTTTATGTTTTGGTTCTGCAAGTAAACTGCACAACTAGAGCCCCCCATCTCTGGAGTGACAGGGCTGCAACAATCTGAGGCAATGAAGATCCTCTGGGGCAACAACAAACTTTGGCCTCCTAAGATAACTTGAGTTGTTCCTGCCTTGACTGCAGGAAACTCCAGGCAGGAAGAGGGTCCTTCAGATAAGAAAGATGGAGCCAAAGAACCTGAACCCAGAAGGACAAACAAAGTTCCAAAATCTCACCTTGAGGTGAGGCCACCCTTGCCGCTCTTCTCAGCACGGATAACTTCTGGTATTTCAAACTAAAAAGGAAAAACACAACTAAACCCACCATCAGTTTGCTATCCAAGTGGCAAGTGTGACCCCAGAGGTGAGCACTGGGAGCAGCACTGCCGGGCATTTTAGGTCTCCCACGGCCTTTGAATCCCTGGGGTAGTGGGAACACGTAAAGACAGCAAGAGTGTATAGAAAATCCACAACGAGAGGAAGGGGATGTAGCTGAAGGAATTTCTGAGAGCCTCTTTCTCTCCATATCAGCTCCCAGTTGCTGCTTTTGCTTTGCTCTGGGTCACCTCGATTCCTCCCGAGACTGCACTGGCAGTTGCACGCCCCGCTGCTGAGGTGTCAGGCGCTGCTACACACCAGAACAGTGTTTTAGCCAAGCCTCACCTCACAGGAGCACCGCTGATTTCAGTGGAATGAAAAGGAAGAAAATGATCAAGGCAAAAAAAACCCACTTGATTTTGAACCAGCTGACATGTCCAAGAGCAAACAAAGCAGCTTGGGAAGAGCAGGAGAGAAAACACGCCCCGAGCAGCCCAGGGCTGAGAGGCAGTTTTGTGGACTGTAATAGCACAGATCCCCTCCCCTAAGAAACAGCTGCTATTCCAAACAGCTCCTGAAAAGCACTTTTATGAAAATTCCATTGCTAAAAAAAATAAACAAGGAGGCAAAAGGACCACCATAAATATACAAATAAAGAGTAAAAATACACATATGTATGTAATATATATATATAAAAATATAAATATAGACGAGAATGAAATGTTCTCAGTTAAATCTGAGACACCACACAAAGAAAATTTGATGTTCTTTGCCAACTGGAAAGACAGAAAAAGCCCAGCAATCGTGGCCAGTAAAGATTTATAGGAGATTTCAGTAAAAAGCAAGAGGCAGAAACTCAGAAGTCACCAGAGCCATTTCATTAGACAGGCCAACTTAATGAATTTGTTCAATTTGCTCCTCTTCCATGCATGGGTGTAAATGCAGGTTGGGGAGCAGAAGGCTGGAGGTGATGGGAATGGAGCTCATTAGGAAGCAATAAAGAAGGAAGAGAGGCTGGAAAATGAATGCTGGTTCATTGGGAGAATTTTAAAAAATGCCATTTGTCTTCATGACACAGAGGCAGGAGAGCCCAGCGGGCTCAGCACAGCGCTGGTTTGCAGGGACCCCTGGCTCCTGCTGCCCTCTGACCTCAGGGTTTCAATCAAGGCAACACTACAACATGTGTGGCGACACCTTGGAGCATCCAGTGACTGCAAAGATTCCAAACCAAACCCACAATAAGGACAGACACCTCATGCACCTGACACAGGATTTCAGCAGGCTGTAGAACGTGAAAACATGAAAATCCAAGTCACCCACACCTGAACCTTGGCCAGGCCTCCCCTACCATGCCCTGACACATCACACCTTTCAATCCCAAAGCCCTTGTTTACATTTCTCCTTCTTGCCAACTTTCAAATCAGTGTCTGTCAGAAATTGGTGCTCTCCTGGGTAGGGAAAAGAACTGAAATGCAGGAGCAAACCCCTACTATCAGGGAGCTGCAGCACCTCCCTGGAGAACAGAAGTTCAGCCCTTCCTTCTCTGAACATTTAAGCATTTCCCATACCCGACAGAAAGGCTGTGCTGTTTCCAGCCCAGCACCAAAGCCTCCCCTGCAGGGGCAGAGATCTTACAGTTCCCAAAAGAACCATCCCCTGCCCTCCACACAGCTTGGAGAAGGGAGGGAGAAGCAAGGAGCTGCAAATCCATGGCACCTTCCTGCGCCACACCCACGTGACACATGTGAACATCACCCTCTGAAGATGCACCCTGCACTTGCACACTGGATTAGAATTAAATGCTCTTGATCTGGGACCATTTCTCCAGGCAAGAATTTGACTTTCTTTTGCATAGAAATTCATCTGCCATGAGCAGGAACTTGGAGGAAGGCTGGCTCCCCCTTGGGAAGGGAAGAGTGCACTGGTGAGTGGAGCTGTGCAGGTGTATCCTGGGCTCTGACAGAGGGGCACAGAACACAAACCCTCCTTTCTGCCCATCCTCTGGGCCCAGCTCCAGCCCAGCACACACCTTGCTGAGGGCTGACGTGCTCCACAGTCCTCCAGCTACACCCCCTGCACTGAAACCCAACTGCACACACCAAATAACGCAACAGCCACCAGCTGCGTTCCTGGGGGTTCTCAGGGCTTTCTCCTTGGCTGCTCAAAGCCTTCCTGCAGGTATTTTCCCCTTCAGGCTCTTTAGGAAGAGCAGCCGTGGTCACCTCTGCAGCAGGAGAAGACAGGAGGTCACTTACGCTGGCCAGGCACTGCTGAAGGCCCTCAGTCACCTCTTCTCCTGCGACATGGGGCCTCTGTGAGACACACCCCATAAATAAGTCAGGCTCCATTCTTTGATATCAAAACCATATCTTAGCTTTAATGAGTGCAACTGCCAATACAGAGAGCCCCGTGTTATGAATCACTCTCCTCTCCTTCCCAGCGCTTTCTAATTTCCTGCTAAGGAGGCGACTGGAATGGGGTCATTAATCTGAATTGGAAACACCCTGACCTGCTCTGCACTCACTGATAACATCCTCTGGCACAGCAATATTCCGTGTTCGAGACGGCTGAGGGATGGCAGAAATGCGGGGCCTGATTCTAAAGGCACTGAGGAAGAGGTGTATCTTTACAGGGAACTCTGAAGTTGAAAAGCAGCACAGGGTTCTCTGTGTTGAAGCATCACAGGAAATATGTTGAGCAGACAGCAGATAAGATGTTCTTTAAACAAAAAAACACAGGCACTTTTCTTCTTCACCTTTGAATTAAGTACTGGAATATTATTGAGAACACACAGATCACAAAACAACTATCAGTAGAAATGTAAGGTACTAAAATAAAAAAGTGATGTATAATAACAACACTCAGGAAATCGATGAAAACACTGTCCATAATTTTATTTTCCATTTCTAATGCACTTTTCCTCACCTGGCAGCCCAAAGGCCCTGACAAAAGCCGGGTCACACTGGGTCTGTGCTTTCCAGGCAGGATCGCCCCCCAATCCCTACAGAGGGTTATTCAAAGGCACAGCCAGGATATAGCCCAAGGGGTGCAATATCTGCAAGCACTTCTGCACTCCAGCCTTGCTTTCTCCTCTTATTATTATTTTTGATCAGACTGAAATGGGAAGTGCCAGCTCCAGCCACGGAGAACATTCCCATTGTGCGTGGCACAGGGCAAGCTCAGCCCAACAAAAATACAAGGCCAGGACTGAGGTCCAAGCGTTGCCAGACTTGTTGCCAGCTGTTTTACAAAGGAATGCACCGCCCTCAGAATAACTTTCCACAAATGGATAATCCCTGCAAAGTCAGTGGGAGTTTTCCACAGGATTCAAACTGCTCATGGAAAGCAGAGTTTCCAGCAGCCCGCCCAAGGTCCGGTGAGCTCCTAGACGAGGTCTCCTGAGCTTCCAGAGCTCCCTGAGCAGGACTGGGGCTAAAGCAGAGAACAGGAATTGCAAATGGCTGTGCTGGAATGGGGAACATCCGTCCCCGGGTCTCCGCATCCTCAGCACAACGGGAAGCTTTGGCTGGAGAGCTGGAAGAAATGCGGCACACGGATCTCGCACAGCACAGCCAATTCTCACTACAAATCACCCACTAATTATTCTCCAGTCCCTCTATGTATTTCACAAGCCCAGAAGATTAAAAGTCAGTAGTAAAACTTTTTCCTCCCCGTATTTCTTTGGTAAAATCCTGATTTTCTCCCGCCTGCGGCCATTTTACTTTGCCAAAATCCCCTCAGCATTTAGTTCCACTGAGAACTAAGTCATCCTTCCTGTGCCTCCCAGGCTGGTACATTAATTGTCAGGGTTAGACAACATGTTAGGGACTTCAATCTCGTAGTGCAAACCTTTGCCAGCTCTGTGAGCCTCACTGCTGAACACATGTTAGGGCAGCCCAGAATTTACAGCCAAGTGAGTCAACTGGGTTAAAATCAGAGCTTTCCCTTCTGTGCAAACAGTTTACAAATAATGCCATGTACAGGCTACACAACCAAACTGGTTTCTTACTTCCATTAACATGTGTCCCTCACAACAGACAGACTGGAGCTGGAGAAACACAAAGCACCTCTACAGCTTCCCACTGTTCACTGTCCTCCCACATTTGCCCTCCCCACATCTCCTTTTCTGGTTACCACAACATAGGAATTCCCACCTATGATAAATCTACTTCCCCTGACTCTGCAAGACACCTTTTGCTGAAAAATAAAAATATTTCACAGAAACTTCACTGAATATTCTGAATTAGAGGGGACCCACGAGGATCACTGAGTCCAACTCCTCAGTGAACGGCCCATCTTAAACAGGGCCGAGGGATGAGAGCTCCTGTCTTGATTCATTCCATTTATTTGTTGAATATACACACTGGTATGCAAGCTAAAAAGAGCAAGGCAGCCTTTAAAAGCCTGGTGTACCCAGAAGGAACCTCTCTGCTGTTTGTTCAGCTCTGACTTCCTTTTCTTCCAGAGAAGGAATTGCCAACTGCAGAGCTGATGACCTGTGGTTTGACAACTGGTTTAGGATCAGGAAACCACTTGCTCTGCACTGGACCAGCACTGGGGTTTTTTTATTTTTTTTTCCTATTTTCAGCCTTTGACTATTAAAAAAAAACCTATTCCATTTTGGCAAACAGTTAAGGTGCAGGAATTGCTGGTCAGCAGTCCTGCTGTTTCAGCATCCAGCCTGTGCCAGAGGCTTTCAGGAAATCCATCTCTTTTTTGGTCACACTTTACAGGTTCCTGCTGTCACCAGGGCCCACACAAACACTCCCTCCTGGCTGAGCACATCAAATAGTCCTTCCTCAACCCTGAGGATGCTCCAAGCAGCCATCCCACCTCCTTTATTGCACACTACTTGGAGGAATTGTGTTGTTTCTCAGGGAAAACCTCCTGATTTTCCAGTGCCATACCTCCACTGCTGAGCAGTTTCTGTCCTACTGGTGGGTCACAACACATTAAGAATAATAAAGTCTATCCCCAAAAGAATTCCTTGTCCAGTTTGAGTTGTGACACCAATAGGTACATCCTAAAGTCTCCATTTGCAAATCCCGCTAAAGCCATAACACATTCTAACACTTTTTTTTTCCCTCTCCTTCCGCTGCCATCCAGTTTTTCCAAAGGAAACACAGCAGCTCTTTTCATGAGCTTTCTGAGCCATGCAGCAATTCCTAGAAAAAGTAAAGCAGAACAACTGAACATTTGAACTCCCACAAATAACCTCCACGACGATTTTCCACATGACCCAGAAGAATTATTTTTAGCACCAGAAAAGTAGCTTTATTCTCTATTTCCACTTAGCCCCGGCGCTGTTGGAAAGGATATCCAGTGAGGATGAGTGTTATTATTTCTCCGTGATGTGTATTCGCCTGGAAAAACTGGAATTCCTAGAAATACCAGCCTTGGGGAAGACAGGCTGTTCTAAGCACGGTGGGACTTCTGGGGAGAGCTTCTGCCTCCTGAGCATTTACAGGCGAAGGGGACAAAAGGGAGGAAACAAAGCGTGAGGAGTTTGTTTTGTGGGATATAGGACAAGCCAACAACCCTTCTAGACTCTGGACTCTGCTCCTTCTTCCACCTCAAGCGTCTTCTGCCTCGACCACCTTGCCATGAACTGAGAGGCTTTGGAAAAGCCCTTTTCCAGGGCCACCTCAGACCTAACAGGCAACTTCCCTCCATCCCTGGCTTCTGCCTTGCCTTTCTTTCCCACTCTCCAGGACTGGGAGCGCTGGGTGCCACGGGGTGGTCACGGAAGAGGCTCCGTGGTGCAAACCACACCATCCCATTTTCAGTTTGCCACCCCCATGACTTCAGAGCCCACCAAAAGTCGGGTGATTTCCACGGCATCTCTGTTCTCTTCACCTCCCAGAGAATCCGCGTTGCTCCAAGGCACAGCAAACGCAAAATGCTTGTGACAGGACCCCACCAGCTCCCAGATTCCACTGACCTCTCAATCAGTGCACCTTGCACAGTGTAGTAGCACTTCCCACACAGATTTCCTTGCTGCTCACCTCTTCCCTTTTTGCCCCCCCGGAGCACAGCCTCCAGCCAAAGACAAATGCTGTGCAAGCAGCTTGCTCGGTACAGAATCTCACCACACATTCTGTTTACTGTAAAAGCCAACTACTACACATCACACTGCAAACTAACCCAGACAACTGCAGTGGTTGTGAGGAGCTGGGCAACTGTGCACAGGGTGTTAAGTCCCCAGAAAGTGCAGCTGCTTCCACAGGTAGGTGATTTGCTCACCAATTATTTTTTGGGGTGTGAGAAAGAATAGGATTTGTGCATTGAAAACATCTGAGATCAAAGAGATAAATATAATAAATGGAACTCCGAGATCAAATATGAAGGCTCCTGCCAACACCTCAGCAACTATTCTAATACTTCTTTTCCCAAACCTATTCCTGAGCCACTGATTTGTTTCTGAAAAGCTTCCTAGAATTAGTGCACAAGCTTTCACTTACCCCCACGGCTTTGCTCCACAGTTATCTGTGGAACAGCCATGCCAACAGCAAGGTCCAAAGAACCCATTTCTGTTTTCCAACACTTTCCACTTCTACTGCCCTTTTCCTGGAGTCAAAGCTTTTCCAAAGGTGGCTTCCTGGGGACCTCTGAGCTTCATTTGAAGCCCATGAAAATTAAGGAGATGCATCAGTGGCTTAAAGTAGGTTTGGGATTTGTGCCTGGCGTCCCAGCACAGGTGAACTAGGATTTGGTTCCCCTCTGGGTTCTTCCTTACCATTAAAATTACATCCAAACCTCCCACCCCACTTATAATCCTATTTCTCAAAATAAACTCATCCACACAGACCCTCTGGTGCTGTGCAATGGTGCAGACAAAAACCTTGGCTTAGCCAATGTTTCTCTTCCCAGCTTTCCCTTCTGCAGTCCCTCTCTCCTGCCATATCCAGGTGAGACATCAACAGCAACATGGATATCAGTTCAGGATTCATGTGGAATACACATTTGTTTCGTATCAGGGTTATCGTAGACCTATGGAGCCTAATTATATACGCTCGGTTCGGGGGGCTTTTCTCCTTTTTAAAAAGGTGGCTGAGTATTTGAGTGATTTTTGAGCTAAATAAAGATTCCATGAGGATAATCACTTCTAAGAAACCACTGGATAGCTTCTTTGAGAACAACACAACTTACAGTGAATCAAAAGGAAAAATTCCAATTGGAGAATTTTTAAAATTCAGGAATTTTGTATAGTGAATTTTACTTTGTGGTCTCACAGAAACTCATGAAGTTTTGGATGTCACCTGTCAGTCATGCATCAACATGTGATACCCTCTACTTATTTTAAGTTGTATTAATCTGCACGTTATAAAAAGTTATCTTGCTTTTATCCACATTTTGTATGGGCAGGAAGAGTTAAAGAGGGGACTGCAGGAATGCCCCGGGAGGTGTCTGTGCCTCCCTCACTCTGTGCAGGGCACAGCTCCATCCAGGCCTTCGTAGAGTCCACTTGCCATGAAGACACGCTCCAGAATGTTCCCAGAACACATGTGACAGATGAGACAAAACTGCCTGGTTGGCTCTTCCTCTGCCCCCTTCCCTGAGCCCGTCCTTGGCCCCGCCTGGAGCAAACGCGATGGTCATGCCCAGAGTGTGTGCCAAGGTTGTGCTGGGTGATATCCCAGTTATCCCAGAGGGGAGGGGGCTGGGAAAGCTGCAGCTGCGCGTGGCATTATCCCACCGGGAAAACTGCCCAAGCTCCTTCCCTCTGCTCAGGGGCAGAGAGGACTGGCAGAGGAGTGGAGAGTCCGAGGGCAGCGGGAGGGCAAATAAAGGTGGAGGCTGAACTCTGGCACCGGCAAGTTGGGCAGTGCAGAGGGGGCTGGGAAGGAAGGAGGATTTTCTTGTGTTCTGTTCCTTTTTGTACCTCAGTGACTGCAAACCCCAGTCCTGGAGAGCACAGGAGGACTTTATTCCTAGTCCAGGCAGCCAAACCCACCCCTCCACAAGGGGGGTTCCATGTGCTCCGGTGGCTCTTCACCACCTGATTCCTTCCCCTCCGGGTTAAAGGCTGTGCCCAGAAGCATTTATAAATTCCATTTACACCAACAGCATTTTGCTTCTTTAATTAAAGGGCAGCATAATCAGAACCCATTGAAGAGCCAAGGCAGACCAGCTTGTTCCACACAAGCCCCAGAATTAGGGCTGGAGACGATTTTCATTTGTTTCCTTATTAAGGAACATAAATGAAGCCTCATATTATTGGAAGATGCTTAGAGAATATAGGTATGAGCACTTGGTGGGTTAATCACTTCCAGACAGGAGACCAGCGGTAATTTCTTTAATTACAGTACAACTAATCAAACATGGAAAACTCAAAAGAATTGGCCTGTTCCTATGGATTAGACTGCAGGGGTCCCATCTAATTTCAGCGACTTAACCCCCGATATTTCAACTCCAACTCCAGAACAAAAACCGAAGCTGTACAGCAGATGGTGAGGTTACCACACCACCTCCTGTATTTTTATTTAATGCAGCTACAGCTGAGGTTTGATGGGAGGAGAATATTAACAATCAAGTAAACTTATCAACTGAGGCCTCTTGCTGTGGAATCAGTGCAATCAGGTCCAACTTGCAGCAAAAAGAGGAGTTCATAAACTCAGAAAAGCTACACTTCGTTCGGAAGAACAAATACAGTTGTATAAAGTGCTGCCTTTGCCTGCTTTAGTGTTTCAGACTGGAATTTCTTGACATTGCTATTTAATTACATTAATTAAGGGGGTTTCAACATGTAAAATAACTAACTGTCATTAGCCTAATATTTTCCTGAATTAGTTCACTGTCTAACTATTTTTTAACATGCATTTTTCATATTTTTAAAAGCTCTTTTATAAAATTAAGATGTTTATATTTGGCTGGTTCTGGCACAAAAGTAGAATGAGACCAGTGAATCAGGAATCACCTCTTGCTAGAGACGACCTAAAGAATCTTAAACGTACTCACAGTGACACATGGAATAATAATCACTTTTACACTGGCTATGATGGAGAAGGTAATAGAGTATATTACAATGCATGAAAATAATACCCTGTCTTTAATTCAACATGTGGTTTTCATGAAAGCTGAACTTAAACTGCAGACCAACCAAAGGAACACAAAAAAAAAAAATAGGAAGGCCAGTGAGTTAACACAGGGACAGACAATTTACTACCTTAACATTAACACAGAAGGAAAAATGTCTTTCTGGCAAAGTCTATTCACAGTAGAAGGAAAAGTTAAAATTCAGGGAAATTCCCTTCATCAAATACAGCAGTTGGAAAGAATGTAAGAGCAATCCTTTGCTTCCCATCTTAAACCAGAAAGGGATTGCCCCAAGACTTCCAGGTACCTCTGGATTTTCACAGCTATTTGTAATGTGCATTTCTGCATCTTGATTCTCTAGAGACCCTGGAATTCTCCTGCTAAGCCTCATTTATAGTCCAGCCCATCCTCACCTTGAGTTTTCCAGGAGCCTGCTGACCTCAGGTGCACACAGTTAATTCTTCTTTGTAATTTATCTCATCCTTCTCTCCAGCTAATTCAATTACTGCTTGATTAGTGACACAAGGCAGCCAAGAAAATAAGCCCAGTATATCATTAACAAGTAGAGCCAGGACATTCACCTACAGGTCTCCATGAGAGGCCTCTTCTTCTAAACATCCAAGTCATTACTGGTTTCTGCAAAGGAATGGGGCAAACCAGTTCTGAGGGATCTTGTCAGGACTTTCGGAGAGGGAACAGCAACGGTAATAACTGACTTTTAAAAAGAGTTTCCAGTCCGCCCTTCCACGTTATCTGGGTAAAATTGAAAAAGAAACCCAAACAAAGCACCTTCAGACAAACACCAAATTGGAATAAAACAGTTCAGCTTCTAGGAAGAAAAGGAATGCATATTTCTTACTATAAAAAGAGTTTTAACACCTTGTGGGACCAAATGAAATGAGGAAGACAACTGGTCTCTGACTGAAGGTATGGACTGGGAGATAAACACCTCTTCCTCTCTGGAGAGTTGTGCAATTTCCCTGAAGCCAAATCACTCCTGAATTAAAAGATGGGAAGAATGACACCTGATGATCTGGATATGGAACTACAGACACCGGTGCCTGAGGGAGGGTTGGGAATGGTATGAGTCACAGGCAGGGAGCTGAACACAGAGTTGACAATTAACCTGGGGATTTCTTTTCATTCCAGAAGTGCTAGTTTGAGTTTTCCAAGGAAAGCTGTGGCTCTGCATCCCAGTGCAGGCTGCTCTGTGAGACAGCACAGCTCACAAGCAAGGACTGATTCGCTGCATGTGCAGCTTTGCTGACTGCAGGAGGGTTTAATCAAATATCCCAGAGTGTTCCCAAATATCTGAGCAGACCCTTCGGCAGAACACCCCACAGCTCACAGCAAACGCTCCCTGTGCTCTGCAAACAGCTCACTCTGTCTGGCCTCAGCCAAGGAGGAGGTGAGAGGGAAGGGGGAGGCCAACTCTGCCTCCAGGGAGCCCTCACCAGGCTGTTCAACCCCTCCGCTCACAGCCCTGCTCTCAGCTACCTGCAGATGGGCAAAGACTTCCCTCCTGCACATCCCCTCCAGCTGCAAGAGGGCTGTTCCTTGAGGAAACCCCACCAAGTGACAGGACGGTGAGACAGGACACTGCATCTTGTAAGGGAAACCTGCACTAAGAGGCACATGCTGGGGAAGGTCAACACGTTGCTTTGGAGCCCTACTGAGATAAAGGTAGTTTTGCCACACAAAACAGCCTATAGAAATGTAAGAATATTAAAAGGCATCATTTCCCCCCGGGTAAAATTACTGTGGCCACATACCCAAAAGCAAACCTGGGAGTTTTTAGCATTTCATCCAGCTGACCTTGAATAGCACAAATAGAATCTTGTCGCCTCCAGTGCAACGCTGATTTCAGATAAAGAGTAACGGGGAAAAGCTGATGAACCCAAGAAAAACAAACACCCTGTGAAGATGAAGATGTTCCTGCTATCACAGGTGGACTGCAGAGAAAACTCCTCACAGCCAGAACAGTGATTCAGCAAAATTACTTTACAGTTTGCCACGTGGTAACTGAGCACCCTCAGCCATCTGAAAGGTGTCACCTCGTGTCACGCTCAGACCCACCAAGTCTGTTCTGGTGATCGGCTCAACAACTAGGTAAATGTTGTGATCTAGGGACACTCGAGCTCCAGGGCATGTTCCAAACGGGAAATGTTACACCCTGCCTCAGGAACCCGCATTTCTCTCAAGCAGCGACTCGGGCTATCCCGAGTTCCCCAGGAGCAGTGCAGCTCCACGCTGGTTTATTCTCCAGTGTTAGCATGTGCTTGGCTGGAACACAGGGAGCGCTTTAATCAAGGCTTATTTGGCCATTGTACTTCTGGAATTATGAGATCACCCAAGGACCCAGCTTAGGATAATGACAGTGAATAGCAACGACTTTGGCTTAGCAGGGAAGTACAAATTCTGTCTAATGAGGACACATCCACCTTGTGCCAACTGCTTCAGATGTTCCATGCACACAAACCTCTCAAATCCCATCTTTTCATTAAAAAAATCACCACAAAAATTAAGATGCTCAGCTGAAAACTGTTCCAGCCAACACCACAGACACCATTTTCTCATTCCACTGAAGGCCATGAAGACTGATTTGGAGCAGCGTCTTTGCCCACCACACTAAAGCTGATCCTGTAGCATTTCCACAGTGCCTCACCCTGGTTGTTGGACGGAGCAAACCAGTGTTGAGCCCCTGTTTTGTCATTGCCACGTCTTTGTTGGGTGCAGGGGTACAACTCTCCTGCTGCTGGAGGTGAAACCACAACCAAACAGCTCTAGGTAAAGCGAGGAAAAGGGATTTGTTTTCCCCCTGTGAGGAAATTTGTTGAAGGAGCAGCATTTCCTTGCAAAGGCACATTCACAGCTCTCCCTGAAACAAGGCTTCCAGTATAACTGTGCTCCAAACCTGCTCCAAAGGAAGCTTTGCTTATTTATGTTCTGGAGACAGATTTGAGCCCTTAGTATCTTGTTTTCCATCCTCACTTTAACAAAGCCTGCCTTTTCCAAGGCTTGCTAATGAGCCTAGCATGCTTAGGGAAAAAATGTAAAATATACAAACAAACTCACTGTCAGATGGGTTTTTCCAAGGCCTGGCCTGAAACTCAGAGAAATAAGAAATAAATGTTATGTCCCTCCAAATATCTTACAAACTCTGACGAAGAAAAAAAAAAAAAAAACCCCAACCTTGATTTTCCAGCCAAATCTCCCAGCTGCTTTTGCAATTCATAACGGGCCTGGCTGAGGACTTGGTTCATTTTCATAAATCCAGTTCCTTTTCCCAAAAAAATGTTACTTTAATAGCATCCAAACCCTGATTATTTCGTGCTTAAACCCAAACTTTGCTAAAAGACAGTGCCTTTTCCTGCACCCAACATACATGAAAACACCTCTGAGTTTCTTTTGGAAGAAAAGAAACTTTGTGCCCCTTCCAGAACCAATGCTTTTACTCAGGGATTAGGATGAGTGGATTTGAGAAGAAAAATAATAAATCAGGACAGAAAGAGAGCATCTAAAATCCTGGTGATCAGTAAAACTGTCAAAACATGCATAACACTCAACCTTCAGAAACCACATATGTTCAAAATTCAGCTAATTGGTGAACAGTCAAGCAAGTTCCAAAGTGATAATATCACTCCAAGTGCTGGGATACACAAATGTTAGGTTCTGCAGGATGCATTTAACTGTATTTCCTGTATTTCATCCATGCTAATCAGCACTGGAATCTCAGGGATCCTTCCACCTCTGTGCAGGTGTTACAACATTGCATGTGACATCTGACGGGCTTCTGCTGAGGGACAACACAGCAGACCTTGGCCAGGGAGCTGTACGAGAAGAACTTCCAGCCCCGAGATAAATAGGGCAGGGAACTTTGCTTGATGAAAATTTAGGACACAAAAAGCACAGCAGCATTTGCAGGTTGTCCTTCAGAGGAGGTGCCTGCCAAGGTCACAAAGCAGCCACCTGAAAAGGGATCAACCAGGCAGAGATTTAGATAGGAAACTGAGCTTTTGGAGCTGATGTTTTCCAGCTAGGCCTGGTGTGGAGAAAAGCACTTCTTGCTGTGCTTCCTGAGTGTGTCCTCAATTCCAAAGCCTCCTTTCCTTAAAAGCCTGTGGGACTTCAGGGAGCAGGGCTCCAATCCCTCCCTGAGGACTTTGAGAATTCCAGAGGTTGCTGCTCCAAAAATACAGTTTGACCAGGCTGCTGTCAGAGCCCATTCCTACTAAAACAAACACTGAACATGTGCAAATAGTAAAAGCTGAATTTCCTGTTTGAACAGTCAGCACAACAGAGCAGAGCCAAAGGAACCATTGCAACATCTGTCAACGTAACCAGCCAGCCTCGACCAGCACGACCAGGGTCTGCCATGGACACTCACGGGGTCCCAGCACAGCCTCCCCGGGTCCACTGCCACAGGGACATGGAGCTGCTGGGATCTCCCACCCCCCTCTTCCTACCCAAACAAGCCAATAATCAGCTTAGGAGGGAAAGCCCCTTTGGTGCTTAGCAAAGGATCCACCCTCCAAGGCAGGGACAAGTTGGAGGCTGTTCTGTTCTCCCCAGAAAACACAGCACATTCCTTACAATCACGGAGCTGCTGCCCTCAGACATCTCAGTGGCAGAGTTTACAAACCTGGCCAAGCACCCGCAGCAGCCTTGGGAAGTCATTGTAATGATGGCAGTGACAAGTCACCTATTACTGACAAGACACTACAATTCCATTTTTTTTAATAAGTATTTCCAAGGTCTTTGCTCATTCTCTAAGCCTTCCCATATTCATTGTCACCCCCAGTGGTAATGAAAAGGTTTAATTTAAGTTCTAAGGGCAAAGGTGCTCCTGCTGACAGCTCACCACACACTTCCCAACAGGAGCAGGTGTGTCCCGCCCTCAGCATTCCCTTCCTGCATGGGCTCCCTCTGGAAAGCTGTTTGTCTGTGCAGAGGGACACTTCTGCCATGGGAGATGTCACTCTATCAGCGGAGAAGATGCTGATGTGGCTTTTGGGGGTTTTAACCTTCTACAGCAACCAGAAATTCCTCCCTAGCCCGAGAGCCTGAAAAGTTACCCCAGTTGTATGCAGTGAAAAGGGAAATGTCATCAATTTTACTTCAAAAATTACCTGAAAGAAAGCAGAGGGAGCCAAATCAAATGCAGTCTAATTTGCCCAGGTGGTCGAAGAATCCTCCAGAGCCAAAGAGGAGGTTTCTGGCCACAAGTGGCCAGGGGAAAGTTTCCTTTGTGAACTTGCTGCCAGTGGAAAGCTGGGGGAGAATTCTCTGAGCTGGTTCTTACTATTGTGGTGTATGAAATGTGCCACGGGAAAATGAAAAGAGGGAAGAAAAAAAAATAAGAGTGCAGCAGAGCTGTTTATATTATTTCAAGCAGAAGATGCTGCAGGAAACCTGCAGCAGCAAGACACAGGTGATTCCCAAAGGCTCCCTCCCTGGATACCTGCACAGATCCTACGGGGAGAGAGGAGCTCCTGCCATCCCAGCCAGCTCCAAGCCTGGGATTTGGAAATGGGAACGGGGCCCTTGACTTCCCAAAGCCTTTTTCCTGTTTCTATTTTAAACTAAAAGGAGCCACTGAGAGCCGGCAGAAGAGGCCTGGCCATGAATCCCTCCGGGCTCGGGGCATCTGAAGTAGCCCTGTAAAATGTTGCATTTGCAAATTGGTGCAGGTTTGCTGCCATTTGTAACTTTGTTAACAAAACTGGTCATTTTGTTATAAAATACAGAAAGCAGAAATGGAAGAGAGGGGGAAGGACCAAGGTCTGACGCCCACATCGGTGTCTAGAACATTTCCAGCTCCCTTCCACACATTGTGGACTGTGGTTTCCCTCGCTTCCTTTGGGATGCCACCTCCAGACACAACCCACCTCATTTACCAAGAAGCTCATCTCAATACCCAAGCTCAGTACTCTTTTTGCCATTACTTTTATCTTATCAGTGTTAATGATGCTTTTCCCCACCCCGTTCCAAAGCATTCCCCTATTACTTGGATATACAACAGTGTTCCCTCTCGCTGATAATCAACAGAATAGTTCCATTCAGGAAAAAGCCAAGATGAGCACAGTTAATTAATTAATGAGAAAAATGTGTAAATCACTGCCACGCTTTCTAATGACCCTTCCCAGTCCTGCAGAACAGCAAAGCCTGTCCTGAGAGTTTGGCCTGCGTTGTTTGAGCTCAAGCGCATCCAAGGGGACGAAGGGATGAAGGCCCGAAGCACCCCCCGGCCCCCGGAGCCATTTGCTGCAGCGAGGCCACGCCGCTCCCTGCAGCTGGCCGAGGATCCATCCAGCTGTGCCTTCCCTCAGCTCGGCAATAAAATATCAGGGTGTGTCCCCATTGTGTGGGGCTGTCAGCAGCCACCTCTCAGCTGACGGGGGGTTAAAGGCTACGGAGATTCCTGGGCCAGCTGTTGGATAATTGTCACAGCCAGTTCCCTGGTAACCCAGGAGCTGCAATCTCAGGAGGTGGATTCTTGGTTGCTAAGCAATAAATTCAGGTAAAATAACCTTTTCCTGGATTTTATTGCAGCTACAGGCTCTAAGTGTAGAGTCCTGAGCTCTTTCCCCCTGTTACACCTTTTCTTGCCAGGGATGGGATTTAAAATTATTGCTGAATAAGTTTCCTGGGATCTTATGCAGCATTGAACATGGGTTAAATGAAGGGGCACTATATCCCACTCTTATTAAAATGGATAAATCCACAACACTTCCCCAGCAGTGCAGTTAATTTGCTGTGTGTAAGAGAGTGATTTACAAAACAACAAGCTGAGGAGAACAGAAAAAGAGGCACGTCCTCCTCCAAAATCCACTTGGTGTTACTATTTCCCTTTTTGAGGCTCGGATTTGGGGTTTGGTTTTTTTATTATTTTTAAGAAAATGCAACACCCCGGTTTGAGCTGAGCCAGACACTTTTGTGCCTAAGGCTTGCTACGCACAGCACTGCCCTTGGCAGCATTATAGGGGTCAAACTTCCACATGTGCACAAGGTCCTGCAGCAATTTTTCCCACGTGTCACAAGCAGGAGCTCTCAAACAGAACCTTAATTGCTTCACCTATTTATGAAGGCCTTGGAGGGTGAAAGTCCTCAACCCTCATTTCCAAAGCCATAATTACTAGTTGCTGCCTTCTACCTCTGGTCGTGATTTAGCAATTCTCATGTCCATTTTCCAGGAAATTAATAAACCAACACTTATTTTCTCCACAAGAGGTGTGCGGATGGAAGAAGCTGGCTACTCCGATCCCACCTGGGTATTACAAAGCAGGGCAGAGAAGGGTATTCCCTCCTCCAGACCCTCCTACCATAAGGTGTGATATGGGAACAACTCAGCTGTTGGATTTGCAAACAGCCGATGGAAAACATCCCCTGGATGTACAACTGGCAGAAGTCAAGTAATGTCACTTCAACAGAGCCCACACAACTCTTGCTGAAAGACTGGGGTCTAAACATTGTGGAGGTGAGAGAAAAAATGGGCAGTGGCTTCCAAACACAAAACCAAGCACAGAAACAAAATCCAGTAGTTGGGAACGTCATAAGGCAGACAGGGTTCAGATTCAGGCATTACAGAAAACACATATTTCAATACATCAGATTTAAAAGTGTTAAAATCAGATCATATTATATATAATAATATTCTGCACCCATCTACAAACCACCCATCCTATCGCATTTCACTGCTTCTTCAAAATGAGGGAAAGCATGAAAAAAAATGTGTAATCTGAGGCTGATCCAGCACCTACAGAGTCAATGAAAACATTCCTGTTGACTCCAGTGTGGTTTGGACCAGGCTCCTGGGAAGACAGAGTCTTAGACCAGGGAATTTGCTCTTGCTGAAGGAGAACATCTCATATTCTGCCTCATAACCCAGGCTTCGTATTCCTCAGAAACACTTATTTTGAGGAAACGAGGTGCCGTCTTTTGTGAGGCGTTTTCAGGCAGCTTTGAATGCTTAGAAAAATTAATTTGATCCAGAAATCTCCCTGATAAATAGTTAGTAAACACGTTTCAAAATGCCACAAAGACTAATCTTGAGAATTAAGTACAATATTATATCTCTGTGTTATGCAGAAAGACAACAAATGTCCATTTTCCTACAGCATCCTGTGCCTGGGAGTCATTTTATCCCTTAAAATGGTGTTATTTTCATATTATTCTTTATCTCTTTTTTTTAGATGTTTCAGAAGATAATTAAACTTTTAATAATTAAGCAATGCCTTCCTCAGAATGGCCAGGCGCTGCTTCTGTTTGCTTATTCCCCTGGCGCTCGGGCTGCAAAGCCCACCTAAAGCAGCAGGGATTAAACAAGCCACGACTTTTTGGGACACAGGCAAATGAAGAGCGGAGAAGGCGAAGATTTTTAAGCCCCACAAGCCTTAAAATAGCACCTTCCTCGCTTGTCATTTCTGTCCCTTGATGAGATCTCCGGCAACAAAAAAAAAAAAACTCCAAGTAAATTTTGCATTTTCAGCCTCACAAAAACCAAGGGTTCTCCAGCAATGAGGCAACGGAAAAAATCAATACTTGCCATGTACCATGTAACCAATAGAATAAGGGCAATGATTTATGTATGGATGGATGCAGACGGAATCAGCTGGGGCCTCAAACACAGGGAGGCAGAGAGGAGACACAGACAGAGGTGTGGGGGTGAGCTGGACTGCAGTGATTATTCCTCCACTATGGGCAGATTTTTTCCTCTGCAGCAATAATCCCCCTCCCTGGCACTGCAGGACGTGGAGGAAGGAGTAGCAATGTGTGGAATATGTGCTGGACCAGCTTTTCTCCTGCTGCCTCAGAATAATGATGCTCTGTTGAATCTTGAGGGCCAGTAACACAGGAAGAATGATCTATGGGCTGCGGTCCTTCAGGCTTCCAGCTACCTCCACCCTAAGACAGACCAGCCCAGTGGGGCCACGAGAAATAGTTTAAAGAGAGTCAAATTATCAACAGGATAAAAATGTACCATCACTGCTTCATGACAAGAAAAAGCAGGAAGGGCTCACTGAAGAGAACTACTTACACACCCCAGGAGTTTCTGCTGAGAATAGAGTTGTGTAAATTGGATTACCAGGGATACAGCACTATAAGGTATTTAATGACTGTGCTAACTTTTAGGCTATCTAATACTGCTGTTGATTTAAAAACAAACCCACCCTGATAAAGATTTCCTTGTCTGTTTGTGTGATGGAGGCTACCAATAAACACTTATCCAAACTATATTCTATGCTTTATTGCTGTGCTGCTAATAAATATCTAGGAGATGACTTTAGAGTGAACAGTAATTTGCTGCAGAAATGTCATAGTATTTTATTAAAAATCCCTCCTCTGTGGTGTGTGCCAACTGCTAAAATAATCCGTAAACATTTCTGCAATGCCTCGGATGTTGAGGCTGGATTTACATTTTCAGAATCAGATGTTCCTCCAGTACTTTCAATATCACAGTTTGCCATGAAGTAATCTTGTTATAATTAATATTCCTGCCACAATTACCACTGGTGGCTGAAGGAATTCTCTCTTCTTGCTTTATAACATTTATACAACATTTAAGCCTTGGTATTGTCAGTATTTGTCTTGAGAAGCAGAATATTTTAGATAATGCTACGGAACAATAGGAGGCCACTAGTTAAATACAGCAGTTAGGCAGTGTTGGAGCAATTAAAGCTGGAAGAGCTGTGGGATGTTTGAAAGCCTTGAATCTTATAGATGTCTGGGAATCTATCAGATCAAATAAAGCAGAAATCATTTCCTTTCTGACTCCCCACAACAAATGTGTGACAAAACGCTCGCGAGATTAATCAGGAGCCCCCCAACTACAGTTGTGTGTGTTATAGGGAAAATATCAATGAACAGATGGACAAAAGCTAGGTATGAATAGGTTTTTGTTTTCTAGAGGACGAGACTGCATGTCACCAGACTTTGCACTTGAATTCAAACAATTCTGGTTTGCTTTGATATTCCCTAGCTCCCCCTTTTCTCTAAGTTACCCCGTGTTCAGCACAACACAACATACACCGGTACGGGCACAGCAAAATAAAGTAATGCAGGGAAAGAAGCCCCTGCTAACAGAGTATTTCGTTTCCCATTCAGCTGACAATGGCAGGCAACAATATATTTCAGAGACTGGAAGTAGGAAACACCTTCTAAAGCTGAATAGATACACACAGCTCACTCTTAATTCAGTCAGAAAATTCCTCTGGTGGCAAACACTCCACTACTAATGGTTCCTACATCCCTCAGTCCTCTGTCTTGATTAATCCCACAAATGAAAATGTTGATAAATTAAAACATTTCTGAGGCCTTAGAATTATGTTGGGCTAAAACAGATGAAGGCTGTGTACCAAACAAAGCCTGGCAGAACACGATCCATGAGGGAAGGCACCTTAACATTAACTTCTGATGTAGAAATAAAATTACACCCTAACATCAACTTCTAATGTAGCAATAAAATGCTGTGCATAATTCAAAGGGATTTTTCCAGCTCCAAAGTCCTGGAAGAGAGCAGTTTATCCAAAGGCTTACCTTGGAGCAATGATTGTAATTCTCCTTCTGCTTTTTCTCTCCCTTCAATAAACAGAACAAAAACTCCATGGATGAGGACGGACTTCCCTGACTTTTGTTCTGAACACCATGGACCTGCACCCTTTGGAAATGGAGAGGGAATCCCATGAAAACTTGGCACCAGCCCACGGGAAAAAGCAAAGCAGCCAAGGAAACAGGTCCTGGCTCTGCACAGCACCACGGCCAGGTGAGCTACACGCTGCCGTTTGGAGCCAGGGAACAGGAATTCTGGGGGGAAATTAATGAGGGCATTTTGCCTCCTCCTGCCCCTCTGTAGTCCTGAGAACTTGCAACACAAATTACGTAGTTACAGACACCTGAGCAAAGCCTTTGGAGGTGTTTGAGTGGATGAGCAGAGTTCACTTTAAAGCATCACGCGATAAGAAACCCAAGGCAGGTGCCCCGTCACTGCTGCAGCCCTGCACACAACCAGTGCTCTCTGGGCTCAGAGACCCCCAATGGCAAACAAACTCCAAAAACTGAGTAGCAGCACTGCAATTAGGGAGAGATGACTGAAATTATGGTATTTGCAACACAGAACGTTGTTCTAATGCTTCACATGCACCAGCAAATGTTGGTTTGTGTTCTCTTTGCAAACCCCTGTTTGAAAATACCCTGGAGCTGGAGAGTACTCTCATGGTGAAAATCCACAGCTCCATTAACAGAAGCTGACATAAAAATACTGGAGGTGGAAAAAAAACCCCTGTCATCTACCATTTTAAAAGATTTTACTCTGATGTTTCGTGCAACTCATTTCCTTTCAGCTTTTATTAGGAGAAACACAGAGTCAGCTTGCTCCCATTAACACTAATGTGAGCTTATCAGTAACACTAATTCAAAGTGTTCCTGTTAACATCAGCTTAGCATTTTAAATACTTCTTCTCTGGGACAAGGCCGAGAAGAGGAAGCTGGTGTATGACTTTGTGTTAACAAACACGTTATTTTTAATTCATTTTCAATACCGGGAAATATTCACGTTTGTGAATGTTTGTTCTTCAAACGAACAAGCTCAAGTGCCTCATTCTTCTAAAAGCAGCAGGGGAATTTAAAGTTGTTCAGGGACACACCTAGAGAAACACACTTAGAACTTTCTGAGGTGAGTTAAAGTGTTGTAACTTGTCACAGGAACAAGGAACTGTCACAGACTGTACTGGCTTGAAATGCTTTATCATGCTCTAAGGGACTGTGGATCAGCAGCGTCCACATTTTTGATGTCTCCCCACATCTTGCCTTTGTGTGGCCAAGGAACCACCAGTATTTGTTAGAAACTGCTGAACTACTTGTGCCAAGGTGCAGCACTGTCAGCTCCAACCAAACCATCTCCCCGGGGGAATGAGCAGCCCGGGATCCTGCCCATCACAGAGCGGAGCAGAGCAGGGAATTTCACAGGAATCTGCAGGGAAAATGCCCCTGGTTATTGCCACATAGCCCCCAAATCCTGGTGTAGCAGTGCCCACCTGCCCAGCTGCAGAGCTGCCAGTTCCCATCTGCAGGGACTGGTAGTGCATTTATTCCCTGCTCCCATTTCCCATCCTCACAGGGCACAACATCTCCTGGGTTCTTTTATCTCCTGCAAACCACCCCAGCCCTGTCACCGCTCCTCAATTTTTAAAGAGGAGCCTCTCCCTGCCTCTTTTATTCCACTTGAAATTTTCTGAGCCCAGATCTCCAGGCAGAGCAACTCCCATGGATTAACCAGTTCTCTAGCAGTCACCTAATAAAACACTATTAATTGTAATAGATTTTTGTTTCTTCTCCCAATGATATTTCCATGGCAACATTTTCCAGCCCTATTGTGGAGGGTGTTCCTCATTCCCAGAGCAGGTTAACCACAGGGCAGGGAGGGCAGGCTGTTGGTCAGCCTTTATTTTCTCTAGTCCTTCAGCAAAGGTTAGTTGAGGTCAGCAGGAGCCAAAGGGTAATTACTTTTCCCCACCAGGGTTAAAGTCACACAGATTGCCACTGAGACAACTGTGGGGGCGACCTTCAGGTTTTTATGTTCCATCTCCTCTTCTTTTATGTTAATGAGGGAGCAGGCAGGGGATGGGCCCTGTGAGCTCCACTCTCTGCAGTTCTGCTCCTCAATATTAGTGCCCTTTTTAACAAAGGTTGCACAGTGATTAGGTGTGAAAGCCAACAACAGCCAAACAGGGACTACTCTGGGATGTCTTGATTAATTTAAACAATATTCCAACTCCAATTTTTAGGAGAGTCAACACCCCCATATTCTGTTTCATTTGCCTCCAGTCCATTACTAATGTCATTTTCTTCACGCAAACAAATGATTTGAGATTGTAGGTTTTAACCAGGGAAGATTTTACTGCTTAGTGTCTCAGGCCTGGCTCCTTCTTTAGGCTTCCCATGGAATAGCCAGAGCATCAGGAACAAGTTGGGATGGAGGAGAGAAAGCCTGGCCTGAACTGCAGAGAAAGCCAGGGAGATGGTGTGGATAAATGAGGAGTGTGTTTCCATGGATTTGGGGAAGGGAAGTGAGCTGCCTCGCAGCCTCTGCTCCTCTCCCTGCTCCACACTCAGTGTCCCCAGGGGCTGCCCGGGCACCACTGATCTCATTACTAAAATTAACAGCGCTATCTTTGCTTTTTGTGGCGCACCGAAGTAAATATTGCAACAGTAACAGTCAGTAATGCAACGCAAGGGGGAAAAGAAGGGAGGATTTATCTTTCTCAGCCTTAGCTCCAGCTTTGTATCTTCTGGCTACTCCCCTCAAGCTCAGTGTTGACAAAATAAAATAAATAAATAAATACATACAGGATCAGGTCCTGCTCATTAAAACATCCATTACAAATCAAGGAAGTGCAGCTCAGCTCGCTGATTGATGCGTTACTCGGTGAGTTCAGCAGAAGTTATAAATAATCCCAATGCTGACAGATGACAAACGGCAGGTTTGGTAATCAATCAGTTCAAATGGGGCTAAATGGAACAATAATGCAGCATTTCTGGCGGGCTGTATTGCACACTATGTAAATCATTGAGCACTTGCTGTCCCACTACCACATCAAACACGTGGGAGACGAGCAGGTGACCAGGACCCAGAACTATCAGCCTCTGTTCAACCATCAGGCCACACACAACACTTGCCTCTCTCCAGCCTGGATGAGGGCAGAGCTGTCTCTTCAGAGGTCTCCCTTTCCCAGGTGCAGCAACTGCTGCCTCCAAACCTCAAATATCGCTTCCCAAAGAGAAATCCTGTTAGTCAGCATTACAGACAACTCCATCAAGGTTAGGAGAAATGTGTCACAGGGACTATGCACCACGAAAGAGCTCCAGACACAGGTACCTGACAGCCAAAATTCCATATATAACGTCCATCTGTAAGAGGTGAGAGAGAATCAAACGTGCTATGCTATGGAAAGCTGTGTTTTAATCCTAGAATCCCACAATGGTTTGGGCTGGAAGGGACCTTAAAGATGATCTCATCCATGGGCAGGGACACCTTCCACTATCCCAGGTTGCTCCAAGCCCTGTCTGACCTGGCCTTGGACTTTTCCAGGGATGGGGTATCCAAAGCTTTCTTGGGTAACATGTTCCAGGGCCCCACCACCCTCATTGCAAAGAGGTTTTCAGTTTAAAACCACTGAAATGCTTCTCCTTCTCCTGCCCCTCCTATTGCCATCAGTCACCAGCCTCCCCGCAGTCTGCAAAGGAGCAGCAGGTCTTTTTTGCTGTGAGGAAATTAGGAATATTCAGCTGTTTGTGAGCCATATTTTCTGAATTTCTCAGATTTTCTCTCTCCCTCAAGTTCCCATAAGCGTTTCTAAGTCCTCTGCTTTCCAAGAGCTGGAGAAGAGCAGGACAGGCACAGGAGTCACGAGCACTTCTCCACAAATGTCCAGAGCAGCAGAAGTTCTTCTGCCCCGTCTGCTCTGGGAAAATTGGGCTTTCAGGAGCACATGTAAACAAGACTAAGAAATCCAAGGAAGTCCCAGGCAAACTGAGACAGCTGTTCTGGATTAACCTGCTTCCTTAGGACTGGTAAACAACGACAAGGGCCACAAAGTGCTGATACGGGCAGGTCAGAGAGCCAAGGAACATTTACTCATTGTTTTTTCATCACTAATTTAGAATATGTTCAGTCCAATTTCATTCAGATCCCATTCTTAGAGCCAAATGCGGGCTTTGAGTTGGTATTGAACCACTAAAAGCCACAGTGATGGTACACCTACAAGCATTTTTATAGATTTAAAAGACAGAATTGGCAAAAGCCTCTAATAAAATACAAATTTCATCTCCTTTTTCCTTCAGTAAATCTGTGGTAGGTTCCACAATCACTAATGATTTGTAAATGGCCACTTGGATACACTTTGCATCTACAGACACTGAGACTGGCACAGACTTGGAGAGGACTTCACAGGCATTTGGCTGCTTTAGACCCTTCCTCTTGGGTTCCTTTAGTTGTTTTGTGACAAGCAGAGACTGAAAAACAGACTCTGAAAACATTGAAAACGTGCTCCCATCTCTGCTTTGGTCACTCCGTGTTTGTGCCCACGTAGCTTCAAAATCACACAAGGTTTAGGTGAACAGAACAACTGGAAACCCGAAATATTGAAGCAGTTTCCTGATGGTTTCTCCAGGTTTCTCCATTTTCCCCCTTTTTCTTATCTCCCTTTCCCAGTGCTTCCCTCAGGTGTGTTTTCTCTGTCACAGATTCTCTACTCAACTCCTGTTAGTAGGAATAATGCCCTTGCTTTGAAGGGTGTACAGCAGGCTTTCCTGGAAACTAAAAAGCAAAATTCAAACTGATTCTCCAAACTGGGACCCAAAATACCAGCTGGCCTGAGGTAGAAGCCTCGAGTGAACTGCTCTGACTTTTCTATTAGAATCAGCTGTCCCCTTGATCACTCTCTACTTCTCCTAAAGAACTAAATATATTTTCTTTAACAACTACTGCTGTATTAGTCAATATGAAAATAAGTGTATTCTGGCTATAGTGTAGAGCTGGTGCTTTAAGTCTGGACCCTTAAATTAAAGGTGCTCAAAGCAAAAGACACATTTTATAACATAATATGGTCAGAAAAAGATGACAAGTTCACATTATCTCAGAAATACACCACCTTCCCTAATAACTTCCCATTTCATAGTAAGTATTTACTTACTATGCACATAGTGAGTATTTCCCAGTAAATATTTATAACCTGCCTCGGGAATGAGTTCTTCAATCCCTAACTGTCACAAGCCTGTGCCTAACTGAAAGGATACTCGATCCTGCACTTCCTCAGGACTGGCTTTGGCTATCCCTGGCACTATTTGGGCAGAGTACGGATCACAGAGGTCTGGGATGCCCCTGACACACAGGGAGTCACAGGGTACACCACTGCCCCCTCATTCCCACCTCATTCCTTGCAGGTCTGCCCCACAAACAGGATGAGACCTGTAATGTCCCAGACTGGACAACTCCCTCTTCCACCAGGCAAAGGACACAGCCAAGTCCTTCCTTCCACATCTTGATTTTCTGTCAGCTTTTAAAGCCCAGCTAATTAGCAGATTCACTGGTCCCTACGATTCCTGACTTTCACAGTCTCTAATTAGTGTCTGTAGCAGTCTGTTACCTAAATGAGTTGTGATATTCCACTTGTTTGTTAACTGAGAGCCCCCATTAGACTTATTTACCTCACAGTGAGTTCCTTCTGTTCTGAGGGTGGCCCGTTTCAACTTGGCCACTACACTGGAAAATGTTCAAATTAAGAAAGGGACAAGGAAAAAAACCCCAACAGGTTGAATATTAACTCCAATATTCCTTTCCAAAATTATGCCTGAGATTAGGAGCCTCAGCTGGGAAGTTGTGTTACTCCCAGATACGGCTGAAGGTCTGCACACAAGATAGGCCCAGCCCAGCCCAGCTGCTCCCAGGGCAGGCTTGGGAGGACAATTCCCTCTGCTCCCTCCTGCACGGCAGCAGCTGCACAGCCTGGCCAGCACAACACACCAGAGGTAAGAGACGCATGAAGGCTATCCCTAAATTTAGAGAAGTTCTATCCAGGGGGAGATTGGAGTAGGAAGTGTAGGATGATGGAGAGGAGTGGTGGTGGTTTTTCTGGACCCACCAGGTCCAGGGCTGTTGAGCACCCCAGAAGCTGCTCAGCAGAAGCTCTGATGTCCAGCAGACCATCTCTGGAGCTGATCAATGAGCAATGCTGGAAAACCAACAGCAGCCTTGAGTATCTGGTTTGGGGGGAAAAAAAAAAGGTTGTGCCTACTCTTTGAGCTGAGCCTGAAGACCAGAGATAATTAAACCACTCATACCAACAGCTTGTACAGGGTGATGTTCTTTAGCAACACTAATTTCAGCAACAACCCGTAGCTGTTGTTTACCCCCAGCTCCGCCCAGTGCAGCAGAAACGCTGAGCTTCATTTCAGATTCCCAATTTAAAGATCAATGAACAAAGTTTTATTCTCCTCATACTATTTATTGCATTATAAAAACTTCTTTCAATCTTGTGCAAAGTTGCATCATCTGATGCAGCCGGGGCACAGCACCACTGCTACTGATAGTAGGAATTTCAGGGTGCAATAGCAGACAGTAAAAAGCCTTCACTGCCTGCTGCCCAACCTGTAAAAACGTGTTTTTAAAGATACAGAATTCTCTGTATAACCAGTCACAGGCCCATACTGATGATCCCAAAGACACTAAAATAAGTATTACATTAGAGTTTCTTCTTGCTGCTGTCGTTAGCAGAATATTCTGCTGCAATCACTAATTTTAGGCAAGACTTGCCCAGACACCCACCACCAATCATTTGGTCAGATCATTATTTAGGAAAGCAAATGAGCAGGATGCAAAAGCACCATTTTTCTCAAGCAAACTGAAATTCAGAAAAGCATAAAAAGACTTGGAAACTTTTCACCTGTCCCCTTTTATTCATTACTAATATATATATAAAACTAAAGTTGCTCTTCTTGCTTGCCGAAACGGAGGAATCAGAAAATCAGCTATGACCTTCATTAAGATCCCAAAAAGTTCTTATCCCTGAGGAAACATTCCCCAGAGCTGGAAAGAAACCTTCCTCTTTCAGTGTCCATCAGATTTCACAGGACAGACTTCCAAAGCAATATTTCCTACGTGCAGGACCAAATGATTGTGTGGAATGTTTTGTAACTGAAGCTTCCCCTGCTCCTTTGGTTTTTTGTTGCCAGGCTGTGCCCTGGCAGCAGACAAAGAGTTAATGTCAAAACCCATCTTCTGATATCCCCGATTGCCTTTCCCCACCCATTGTTTTCAAACTTCTTTTCAATAGTCACAAATTTTCTGCCTCAATAAACTCCCAACAGAAAAGAGAACTGGAGCAAATGCAAAAAAACCCCAGTGAAATAAGATCAAACTCTGGCAATATGGAGACATGGTGATAAAGCCACCAATTTCTAGTATTTATCGTGAAAGTGGTATAATATAAATATGTAAGTTTTGCTCCTTGAAGCAAAATTATGTAAAGATAGCAACATTCTGAGCAATATCATAAGCCTGGCAAATTTAGCTCTGCGTGATTTGATTCTCAGAATGGAACAGAAATTAATTAGTCCAACTCTTTGGGAAGTATTGATAAAAATTATTCAAAAACAAATTTAAACATTATTTTTAAAACAAATTCTTTTTAAAAAATAACTCTCCTCACGTCCCAGCTTCCCCTTAGCTGAAATTCAGACAACTACTACTCTAAGTGGTATTTGTCACTAATACCCGAGAGCTGCTAATTTCCACTTTCTGCTTTGCTCGCTCCTATTACTCTCATATTCCTATATTCTTATAAAACCCAGGAGCAGCGCGTTTCAGCCCTGCTTATCTATCGATTCAGTTACACTTGGATTGATCTCAAATTGTTTCAAGCAACTGTTCTGCACCCAAAACAGCCCGTGAAGCACAGAGACCAGATCAATAGATTTCAAGTGAAATAATTGTTTTCCTTTGTAAGCCCCCATTACTCCCTGAATGCAGAACTGTCGGATTGACCTCCAGGAAAGCAGCAGATGTGAATAAGCCAAGCAAGCTCGGGCCTTATCGCTTAAGGGAGGCCTTGGAAACGACAGGGAAGTGCAGGGAGCGTGCTGGGGGGCTGTGGGAAAGGCACAGCTGGAAAAGCAGCGAGCCCGCGTTTGGCTGTGCAGCCGGACCCAGGGAAAGCACAGGCTTTGGGAGTCAGTCACTCGTGAACACACACCGAAGTGTTCCACTGGCCAAGGAAGTAGTCCCAGCATTCTTGAGGGACTGGTTTTATTTACACGGTGTTTGTATCAGTGAGGGGTTTGCCTTGTTTTGTGAAATTTCACACAGTTCTACCACTGAATCCATTTTTTCCCAGTTCCTGACTCAATATTGTTGAGGCTTTGTGAGCGATTTCTATATTGAGGCACACAAACCGGTGCAGCAGCCGAGGAAATCGGGGTGAGCGCATGAATTCTGCTGGCAGAATGCAGATTTATACCAGATTTAGCGGGGTGCCCAAAATGAGAGTTTTATTTCTTTTAGTTATACTGAAAATAAAGGAATTTCTCACATTTCTATGCTTTAGTAAGGAGGTCTGGGCTGGCTCCCTGCTCACATGAGACCCGATGTGAGCTTTACTCTTTTACGAGCACAATTAACTGCAAACACCTCGTCATAAACACTCCGAAAGGTCAAAGGCATCGCAACAATTTTGCTAAAGAGATAAATGGTCAAATAAAACATTGAATTGTTAATTCCCAGGTGACAAAAGGCTGCAGGAGTCAGATCAATAAGGAGACACACAGAAGGAGTTGTGGGATAAAGGGCGGGTCAACCTTGGAGCGTTAATAACTCGCTCCTGTTATTAAGGACAATTTCAGGCTGTAGGAAGGGGACCCTCTAAAGACTAAACTATTCAAGTGTGCAGCCCTTTCCAGAGCCAAGCACAAGATCAAAAGTTACATGCAAATAAAATGATCTCAGCATTATTTAATTAAGAGCATTTACAAGTAAAAGAGAGGCTTTCCCCAAAGAGGACTGAGGAACTGACGGAAGAGAAAGCACAAAATATTGTTAAATTTTATTACAAGTTAGTAACTCCTGATCTGCAGGGAAAAATCTCTACCAGGATCCATGGGAAGGAATGGAGGAACTCCAAGCGTTCCAAAGCATTACTGCAGGGGTATAAAATATAGACAGCAATGCCAATAAATGACCCCCTGGACACCTGGAAATGACCATTTGGAAGGTCAGGAATTTTAACTCTGCCAGACTGGATGCTGGGAATTTGCATAGGACTGAAAGCCAAGTCTCAGTGTAAATTCCCCTGGTCATATGCAAATGTAATCACCCCATACCTCCAACAGCAATTCTCTGCCATCCAGCATGAAAAATGTCGAGGAAGTGCCTAATCCCATCATAAAGGACGGGACCAAGGGATAAGTGTGACAGGAGATACTGCGTGACAAACATCAAGTCCCTGTGCTTTACAAATGCCAGGGAAACATATTTCCCTCTGACAGCAAATTACAAGCTTCTGTAACTACTCCTTAAATCATTTCTACTAAACTCTCCTTTTCTAGTGCACTTCGGAAATTTGCATATTTATGCAGAAATCAGGTCAGCTTTGAGGTGCATTTTTAGCTTTAAAAAGAGGAAGTGCGTTTTTCCAGAAAATGTATTTTCACTTATCTTCTGAAGCCATCACCTGATACCCATAGCATGAGGCCTCAGGGCTCCCTCACTTAATGGCAGTTCTGCCCCCAAAATTAATGGCTCTGGGATCAGGATGGACTTGGGTTTTCCTGCAGTGTTGAAAATTTAAAGAGAAGCCTAAGAGACCTCCACAATTCTAATATAACAGTAATAAATAATAACCACTAAATGGGTCTGTGTCAAAACAATCATTTGAGCCAATAAGTTTCTGGAGCAAAAGGGTATAAAAGTTTCCTCATGGAAAGGAAAGGAGAGAATAAACTGGTATTAAACTCACATATATTTGCCCATTTTTAGTCAGTTCAATAATGTTAGACATGATAGTATTTGTATCACCTGAGGTACAACAGGATATAAAAATATCTTTTTTCCCAACACAATCCACTGCAGCCTGATGGAACATAAAAGCAAATGCCACTTCTTAAATACCCATAAAATACCAGGTATCCCAGTGACTGCTACACTGGTTTAAATGCTTCAGACTGCTAACAAAAATTGTTACAAAGGGAATAATATGATATTCACACAGTCCAGGAGCTTCCCTAGGAGAGCTGTCCTGCCTCACACATGGAGCCTGAAACGCTGAAGTGTAACTAATTCCCAAGCAGTTTATTAATTACATCCAAAAGGATGTGCTTTGCCCTCATAACTGCGGTGTTTTCAAGAGGACAGGGACAACTGCTGTGGGAGCGCCCATGTGATGGCTGCCAGCTCGCCCTGTGCCATTAAGAGGCTGCTGTGCCCCTCGTGAGACCCCCGTGGCAGCACATGCAGACAGCCCAGCCCAGCAGGAGCGTGCGCAGAGCAGGTGCTCCGGCTTATTGCGGCTCCAGAGCCTGTGGAGAGGGGAAAACCTGTGCCCGTGCTCCCCCGCCGGAAACAGGGATGTACCTGCGAGGGCTCCTTCCCTCTCCCAGCAGCCCGGACAGGGATCTTGCCACAGCCTGGGCTCCACACTGGAGAGGCTCCCTCTGGAAGAGATGTGTCCCAAAGCACTCTTGGGGTGAGACTCAGCCCCGCACACGGGGCTTTGGATCAAAGAGTTCACGGCAAAAAGAAACAGGAGAATGTAGAGGTTGCTCAGGAAGTGACTGAAGAGCATAAGAGGCCACAGAACCACCCTGTAACATGAGGGGAAAACACTCCCATCACCCTGCAGAAATACAGATTAATGGTGAGACAGCAATGAAAACCACAGCTTTGATGGCAATCTTTGGCATGTCTGTCCTTGCTGTCCCCTCCTGCCTCCCGGGGGCCCTGCCTGCTCAGCATGCAGCTTCCCCCCAGCACCAGGGACAGGGGGGCTGAGCTCTGCTTTGTCCCTGCCTGTTACCACAACAAATGTATGCAAGGAGGATGACAACAGAACCTACAAAAACATGTGCTTTACATACAACCACACCAGCCTCCTGATATTAGGAAAGTCACAACATCACCTTTCATTCAAATCATAATTCAAATCCAAAGACAACGACAACTACAGGTACAACTGCCCTCAGAGAAGCCCTTAGAGTCTCTTCTTTATTTAAACTCCTTCTGGCACACACCACAACAGGCTTTTCTGACTACCAGCTTGTGCCCAAAAGGTACATTTTAATGTCCCTTATCACAAGAAGAGACAAAGTGAACACCAGGTTCTGAATCCAAATGATCCTCTCCCCACCTATGTCACCAGCCCAAGAGCTTGACAGTGTATTAAGCAAAACCATCTGAGTACAAAATTGCAAGGAGACCAGAATCAGTCATTGAAATCACACTGCTGACCTTTTATAATGGCAATATAGAATAATAGAGCTTTTTCAATCTATACTCACAGTCAGCCACAGATCTCTTCTGCTAAATAAACACAAATTGAAATAATGTGATGCAAGTCAGTAGAGACAGAACAACATGACACAGTAAAAGGAGACCAAAGAGTGCTGTTTAAGATAATTAAGAGTTCCTGCTTTCTGAAATTCAGACCTTGAAGCAGTTTTCCATTCCTTTCTCCTAAGTATTAGTGATGTCTGTGGTTCTTGGGGAGTTTGTGCAGGTAGGGGGGGAATCCTTGGCTGCACCTTGCAGAGCCACACAGGCTCTGCAGGCACATCTTCCCACCCAGCCCTGGGAAAGCAGACTCTGCTTTTGTCCTATTCTCATTTCCACCTGTCTGTAATAACCCACCCACCCTCTGCTGTGGGGAATTGTCAGTAACAGGTTGAGGGGAAACACTCGTTTGTGTCTCTGAAGTCACAGCAAACTTTGGCAGAGTTCAGAACAGGTGCCAGTTCAGGGCTGAGTATAAACTAATGAGACATAAAAATGTCCCCTTGTTAATTCTTTCCCAATGCAGCAGGGGGGCATTTCTTCTCTGCCAGCTCCTCTTATTAAATGTCCATCAATGGGAAATTTGGAATATCCTTTCAGAGTGTTTCTTTAGGAAAAGCCTCTGAAGGGTGCATCACTTCAAAACTCTTGCTAACACCACGGTTCGTATAACTTCGTTTTTCAAAATCATCTGCTCAGTTTGGGGTTTCAGATTTTCTCCCCACTTCCCAAGGCATGTTTTTTAACATACACTTGTTTTTAAAATCTTTAGGAACACAGAGTAATTCGTCGTCCTGCCCAGCACCTCCCGAGTTTTTTTTTGCAAACAGCAGGATTTCTTTAATGCTTCTGATTGAATTTCCCTACTTTCCCATTTAAGTGTAGAAAAGCAACTTCTATTCCTCACCCCTCTCAGCAGATTGTAGTAAAAGAAGAGGGGGGGGAAAAAACCCCCACTAAAGCTCTGACAGATGGTACCCAGCGTTTGACTCACGCTGGGCTCAGCAGGACCTATAGTTTAGAAGGTTAGGACTGTCAAAAAGACTCTGCTTATCAAGTGAATAACAAAGTGCGGACTGCCAGGCTGTTTCCTATAGAAAACTTGTCTTTTCCTTGTAATTCTCCTCTATCTCTGCGGTGCTTCCGAAAGTTTGGAGGAGCAGATGCTTTCGTATTTAAGAGCAGGGCCGGAGCTGCCGCCCCGCAGCAGCCGGCGGCACAGTAGGCCTGACCTAAGGAAGTTGTGCCCCCGTGCCGGTGTCAGCGCCGCTCTGGGGACCTCAGAGGGGACCTGAAAGCAAGGACACAACTCCCTTCCTCTCCATTTCGCCTTCTTTTGCAGCCAGGGACAAATGAACATGCTCTGAGAGCACCAAGGAAGCACTGGTGGGGAACTGTGAGCAAAGGCAGAAGGTCTGGGCATAGCGCAGCGTTCACCAGGCTCACTTCAGTCAGCACAGAGGTGTCCAAAGTGACTGCAAATGTCAGTGAGCAGAGTGAAAGCACTACTGGAGTCCGGAGAAACACAGCTAAAAGGTGAACATCCCGTAGCCATGTTTTCTGGTAAGTCTGGACTTTTCAGTTCGGGGTGGGGGAGCTTGGTAAATGGAGTGTTACTGCTGGTATTAATCATTGCTATAGCCCTGTAAATGCTCCTAATGCTTTTTTCCCAAAAATATTGTCAGTTCATTTGTTAAACAAGAGCATTGGTTTAGTCAAAGTAAATTGGTACCAACAGTTAGCAGCTGCTCTTCAATAGTCAGAATTAATGAGATAGTAATTATACAGCAAAATACAATCTTTTTATTGCCAGCACTCGAGCCTCTGTCATTGCCTCATTTGCTTTTTATTCAGAACTATGAAAAATGAAATGACTTAACTGAGTTCTGAAGTTTACAGAATATAATTAATTCAAGGTGGGTTCATTTCTGTGTCTGAAGTCAAAGTTGCTTTATAAAAGACTTAGAACTAGTTTGGTTCAAAAGAGGGAAGGGCAGGAACGAGTCCTGGTTTGCAGCGAAGCAGTGGTGTGACTGCACACAGATGATTAGTTTGGGTTACTCTGCTGCCAGAAAACCTCCAGCAGAAAAAGCAAGTGGTCAAAAAATTCCTCACTATCATTATTTATTAATTGATATCACCTTGGCCTTAAGGTAAAGCCAGAACCAGTGTGATGCTCTTGATGAATATAGCTCAGAGCATGCAGGAGGCAGGCTGTGTTCAGAGTGGTTTTATCTGGTTTTTGTATTAAAAACTGGCTTTGAGTAAGGCAGTGAACAACAGGGATAATTCTTTCATTCCTCATCCAAATTCTGGCCTGAAATGCGGCTGCTTTATTTAAGTGCCAGTTTACTTAAGGCTGTTCCCCTTCACAAAAGAGATGGTGTACAACCTGTTGCTTTTCTCCCTACCTTCTCTTGGCTCAGACCAGTTTCCACCCCCCAATTCAAATAACAACAGAGTATGAAGAGATCACGGCAGGAAAGCTATCTGCCCAAAAATCCAGTTAGCTGCAGCTGTCACCCAGTCAGCCCCGAGCCCAGGTGCTGAAGTCACCGAGCACTACAGTCCTGACCCCTGTGAGGAATGAGCAGCCTCTCAGCCAGCACTGCAGGGCACACGGCAGGGACCCTGGCAGGAGGGGTCATTCCAACACCCTTGTTGGGCACAGACACAAGGAGCCACCTCACAACAGACTATGTTCCTTGTCCCCTGGGCTCAGTGCAGGTCCTGAGCATCCCAATGCTCCTCCAGGAGCTGACTCACAATCCCCTGGGCTGTGCCTAAGTGCTTTGTGCTCAGCACGGCACAAGGAGCTGTTTTCCTGCCTTTTCTGTTGCTCCAAGGCAGGCCCCAGACAGGGCTTTGCCAGTCAGGGCTCAGGGCAGGGACAGTCCAGCCTGTGCTCACTTCCCACATGGACCCTTGGATGCATCCCGAGTTAGTGAGAGGGATCCTACTGTCATGAGATGCCCACAAAGAACAGTGAGCAGCCTACATGAAACACAGTGTCTGCAGCAAGGGTGGGGTGTGGAACTGTGGGAGGATAAGCAGAGACACTGTCATGGACAGACACAGGAGGGAACCTGCACTGAGTTTCCACAGGAGCTCACAACCAAGTCACACTGGTTTCTGATCTACACAGGAGTGCCCAGATTTCTCTGAAGAAATCCATTACAGACTGGAAAATGGGTGTTTTAATAGAGAACCTCAAACACTGTAAGTCTCATAAAACGCACAGTCATATCCACAGTCACATTACAGCAACAATGTGACTTATTTGCCACCTTCTGATTCAGGCACCAGTAGCTCTAACACTTCACTGCTGTGGATCTGTTGCAAATCTTTGGGAAAAGCTCAGCTGAGAGCAGCAGAAACTTCATCCTCCCTCTCTCCACGTATGCCTGGGACAGGGCCCAGGGGTATCTAAGCTGCAGATGAGGTATGTGCTCAGGAACAAAGGGAGCAGATGGGCCAGCCCAGGAACACCTACCACGGCCCTACCTTCCAGAAAACCCCAGTTCCCAAGTGTGCCGTTCAATGTGCCGTTCAATGAATTCCATGAAGGAAGGCCCTCAATACTTGCTTTGCTCTCCAGATACCAGAAAAATAATAAATTAATTATTAACATGATCCTGAGGGCTTGAACCGGCTACTGAGTTGAGAGTTACTGTCATTAAAATCAGGACAGTTCCTTGTCCAGGCTTGGGGAGCTCTGCTTCTCGCCCGGTTTAGAGCACACTGTAAAATCAGGTTACACAGTCAGTACCTTCCTCAGAACAAGACTTCACACTGCCAACTCCACAGAATAGCTTCAGAATGCTCAAGAAAAGGGAAGAGTCAGATTTAACCACCACTCGCTTTTCAGGGAGATGAAGCCTTTGATTCCGAGCTTCCCAGTGCGTCATTTAGGCATTATTTTTATTTATGCCTCAGTCCAAGTAAACACACAAACAGCTCCTATAAATTTTATCAAGCAGACAGGAGAGGGAGCTCTCCCTTCATCCCACTTCATTAGGGATGGATTTTGCTGAACTTATTAATATCTAATCCCATTTTTATTCTGTGTCACATGTTACTTGTCACTCTTTTGTCCGGGGACTGTCTCCTCTTAACAAATGACTCTGTAACACAAAACATTCCTGTGGAACCACCTACCCTAACAATTTTTATGTTTTTTTTAAAATAAATGCACGGCACTTCTGATTTTGGTATAGCAGAAAAATGAGGATGTAATTCCTACTGTCAAAATTTTGCTTCTCTACCTCCCAATGTACATACAAATGCACATGTGACTGCACTGTAAATATACTTCATGTTTTCCAACTTAAAATACCAAGCAAGATATTTTTTCATTGTCACTGTCCTTTCCATATTCACTGATAATTCTGCATTAACCCTGAGATCTATCAGTCTAAGAAATCTGGTAGATCCAAGAGCACTTCTAAGACAAAAATATCAAATACAGTCCAACAACCCACAGCTCAAATAAACCCAGGACAAAAGAAAGTCACAGTAATTTAATGTCTGCATGTCCTCCCCGGGTTTATTCAGAATCTTATTGGAATACGGTCTTAATCCACAATCTGAAAACAACACTTTGCCAGCAGAAATGCTTGTATCAGCATCTGGATATAATGCTAAAAATCAAACTGGGAGCCACGTCTGTCCCCTAGCAAAGGCTGTATAATGAGATTTACTTAATCCATTTGAGCGAAAAAAAAAAAATGTTTTTGTCCCCCAATTTGTTGCGACATCTGAAAGTTCATGAGGTTGTGACCCCTCTTTAAGAAAGCATCTCCTACCACCTGCAAATACCCCGGGAAAGCTGCTGCAAACAATAAAACACGTGCTAGTTAAGCGTTTCCAGGGAAACAGCTCTGCTCCGGCAATGGGAGGTTTCAGCCCCACGGTGGCTTTGTCTCCAGAAGACACGGCCCAGCTGTTCCCGACTAACCATTGTCGGGGAGCGCTGGCAAATAACAGCCAGGGCACCAGCACGGCCCTCCGCCAGCCCCATTTTCCTCCTTGCCAGGGGGACCTCAGAGCGAGGCAGCACAACCACCAACACTTTGCTACAGCAACTGGCATGTGAGAACAGCCAAGGCACTAAAACCAGCCCTCAGCGGCTCCTCGTTAAATGCACACAAATCCGTCACTTCCCGCACTTTTCGGAGGACGATTTTTCTAACGCAACACCCTCGAGTCACTGGCTGGCAAATCCTGATGTGATTAATTAACTGCAACATCAGAAAGTTGCAGAGCCTGAGAATGGAGTTATTCTTTGTGCTCAGGAGTGAAGCAGCACACAAAACAAAGCCCATTTTTTGTTTCTCACATCGCAGGGGTGCAGCAGCAGGTTGGTCTCCCCAGCTCATCACAGGGATTTGCAGAGAGGCACAACACTTGCTGCTCTCCTTGTCTGGAAACACAGCAGCGGAGTTCTCAGTCCAAGTTTTCCTTCCCCTTCAAAATGGGACTTGGCTGCCTACACTCCTCAGTTAGTGGAACAGAGTGGATCGTTTCACAGGGGGGTCCTGCAGGGCTGGCCTGGTTGTTTCCAACAGGGACAGTCCAACCCTGGATCCCAGGCAGCCAGTGCAGGGCTCCCAGGAAGAGCAGCAGGACACAGGTTTCGCTCTGCCGTGCAGGAGAGTTTTTCCCTTATCTATGATCCCCTTGCTCTCTCTGCAAAGGTCATTGGGGGAACACTAAAAGCTGCACTGATGCTGCTGTGGTGGGGGACCACAGCGAAGGTCCCAGCTGAGCTGCTCCATAAGCTGACCTTCCTCTCGCCTAAACACCAGCTGACTCCACTGCTACTGAAGGGTGTGGTGAGGGGAGCTGTGGCTCTGGGTGTTCATTTCCCGCTCTCCCTCGTGCTCCACGAGCATGACAACTCATTCTGGTCACTTTTTGTTCTCCAGAAAGAACCTTTTCACCCTGTCCTGATAATCTGCTTAGCAAGGACACAAGCTGTTTCCCGTTTGTTTATACTGTACAAGCACTCACTGTGAGTCACAGCTCAGGGAGGCTTTTTTTTTTTTGCATGGATTTTTCAAGAATTTGGTACAAAACATCCTTTCACTCCCAAAAGACAAAAGGGAAATAAATAGTGGTCTTCAGTCTCCTTCTAAAGCACATTAAAGATTTTTCACAGCAAAAGACACCGAGGATCTGTTCCTCATCCTCTAAATTCTTTGGATCGCTTGGTGTTGGCTAAAACAAGTCTCTTAAAATGAAAGCTCCACATCAGAACTGAGTAAATTAATCTGAGGCTTTTATAGCCTCCTTTGTTGCTCACAAAAAGAGTATTAAAGTAGGTGAAAGTAGGGTATTTTTTTTTTTACTCTTTTTATGTCTTGTGCTTACTGTTTGGAATCAGCATAAGGTTACAAACTATAGAGTCCATAATTAGTCTCCTCTTCTTCATTTGTGTTTCTTTCACTTTTTTTTTTAAAGAGTACAAGTCTGTTCATAATCTGGGCCTCAAAGAACGCCCAATTTAAATGTAAAAATGCACAGCAAGACACAACAAGTGGGGGAGTCATAAAGGAGGTGAGAATTCCACAGACTGAAGGGGAGAGGAGGATAATCCCAAAGAACCTCCACGTGGCTGCAGCCACCAAAGGGATGGCAAATGGAGGAGACTCTCATCTTCCCTTCTTTCTTTTCCAACACCAACAATCAGACAAAAAAAGGAACAGAGAGAAGGGTTTGTAGAAAATAAACCACTGCCATTTGATTACAGACGGAAAGGGGGAAATTACAGTTGCTTTAGTAGAGATCAAATCAAAGTAGTAGAGTCAGGGGCAAGAGGTACCTGTTCACAGAAACTTAAAGGAAAATCACAGTCCCAGGTGATTCTGAGGCATCCAAAACACAACCTCTGGAAGCCAGGGTTCCACATAGCCTGGGAATGCAGTGTCAGAACCAAACACTATCTTAATTATTACCAATATCATTTTCTAATCTTCCCGTAAACTTCTAAGGAGTTATAACTGATCTTTTCACAACAGAACCTTCTTCAGCACCATATTGGAAACTGAATTTAAAGCATTACCTGGACTAACAGAAAGAAAATCTTTCTCTCTCTCCCTTCCACCTGGATCCAAGCCACAGACTGGGAAATCTCTGCAGGCAAGTGTGATGTCTTTATAGCAATCTCACAATTACCTGCAGAGAGTCTACAATCTGGCATCTCCGTGCACAGTAATTAGAAATAAACAGCTCTGCAGCTTCTGCACCTCTGCTGAGCTGAATTCAATCCAAACTGCCTAAATAGCATGGAGCTGACTGCAAGCTTTTTGCTTAATTTTTGAGTCAAAAACTGAAAACCAAAGCAAAAACACTTCATAGATTAACGCACAGGACACTGGAAAACTACATCTGTATACTACAGGACAAAGTTATCATAGGTTATATTTCAACTATGAGGGTATTACTATTCTTCAATAGGCTACACCTGCTGTTAACAGAGCCTGAATCACAAGTGGGTGACGAGTTCATCACCAGTGAACGGGGGGAGCTCAGCTTCTTTAAGAAGATGATGGTTTGAAGAGCTGTTTGGCTGATGAACATGCTGAAATCAAGCTTTGCACACAGCAGAAGCAAGAATAAATCACTTAGAAAGAAGAGAATACCCAGCACTGAAGGCCTTCACAAAAGGCAAAAAGTAACTTACGTTTCTCACTTAAAACGCTCCTAGAACTATCTGGTATTTGAAGTTTTAGCTCAGCCTACTTGAATGACATTGAACAGATTCAGGCTAGGACAACTATTTATTAGGGCTCAGACTCCAGAAGGCAGACCCCTGGAAAACTCCACCTGAACAAAACTGACATAAAAAGCTGGAGAGAAGGACAGTTTGGTGTGACAGGACGTCAGTGGTGGTGCTGAGCTCTCTGTGCGAGAGGCCAGAGGCGAGCAGGGTTACAGGACTACAGTCTTCGTGAACTTGCAAGTTAAAGACCTCGGTCTCCCCCGTTAACGCTCTGCTGCAGGACTCTCAGGACACGCTCCTCACTTGGAAGACCCATCACATCCACTTTCTTCCTGCTGAGAAGTGAGAGACCCAACTAGGACCCAGAGCTGTCCCCTCAGGCAGCACCTCGGCCCCTGTGGGGAAGCCACACTGCCTCTGGTCCTGCTGCTTGGCCACCAGCAGGGAGGCAGCAGTGCAGGAGACAGGGGTGTTGCTCCCGGGGAGGCACAGGCAGCAAACTCTGCTTGGGCAGAGCAACAGCCAAGGGCACGATACTGAGCAAGGCTCAGACTCTCACTGCAACACTCCTCAGAGCCCAGCAGCTGTGCCCCACCCCTGACTGAACAGGATCAGGGATTAACACACTTCTGTCTTTATTTCCTCTTTTTATATCTCCTCTGCTCTCCCCATTTACAAGAAATATATCCTTAGTCTGCACAACAGCCTTGCCATGCTCCCAGCCTCCCACTTCCCAGCACTACTCTTCCAGTAGAGGTGCCACCTTTATTGGAGATTGGAATGTACACAAACACTGAAATAAGGGTTTTAATCTATTTAACTTAATCTATTCTTCTCCAGCAAGTGTTAATTGACAAATGATGAGGGCAAGCATGTGCAATGCCATGATGACAGGTGATAACAGTGCGTGTGGGTACAATGGACGTGTCAGCATCTGCAAATAAAACCTGTGGTGACATCCCAGAATAACTCCCAGAGATGGCAAAGCCCCACTCATTTCAGCATCAGGAGTGTTTCAACACAAGCCCTGAATATTAGATCTGGGACTGGAGGCAGAATTGCAGTTGGAACCAAGGCCTTCTCCCCAATCAAACCCTTATAAATTATCCTTACTTTTATTGAGCCAACTTGTTCTTGCCTACTGTGCCTTCACTGCTTTAATAAGCCATAAAATGTGCTGTGCAATAAAATCATCAGTTACCTTGTACGATTTTGAAAAAATATATCTGGCTATTCCACCGAAATGTTATAAATCCCTCTTCAATTATTCAGGCAGCCCAAACCCTGCAGAGACATCAACAGGGTGCCACACATTTCCCAAAGTGCTGTTGATGAAAAAGATGGAACCTGCCCCTCCATTCAGATTCATAAAGAAATGCCCCAAAATAAAAGCTGTGCTGGCAAATCCAGCCCTG
The DNA here is from genome assembly GCA_013396775.1 of Cephalopterus ornatus. Lineage (NCBI taxonomy): Eukaryota > Metazoa > Chordata > Aves > Passeriformes > Cotingidae > Cephalopterus > Cephalopterus ornatus. The sequence continues at coordinate 186,005 of VZRE01000497.1, forward strand.
AGAAAGAAAGCAAAGCTTCATTCCAAGAACTGACTCAAAGCAATGCTAGAATCACTCCAGGCTAATCTCAGATTTTAATCCCTTGATTATTTTATATGATTTTTTTTTTTGGTTACTGTTCTGACTTTTTTAAAAAGTCTCAATCTTTCCCTTTAGCAATGTGTAGAACTGGAGCACCAACTGCTATTTATCCAACTCTGGATGTAAGCAAAACCTTCACTGTGCCTGAACTTCTCATTAAACATTTTCACCGCAAATCACGATACAAAAAAAAAAAAAAAATATTGAGGCTTCCTTGTTTGATTTCTGAGCTGGAAGTTCTAAATTGTCTTTGAATCAGTCTTATACCGGTATAAAAAGAAGGAAAAGCAATGTCACGAGGTCATCAAGGCTGAGGAGCTGAAGAGTTGAATGAATGAAAAGTTCAAGTGCCAGAAGTGAGGCTGCCCAGCTGCAATTCCTCTGTCCCCCCGGTGCCTTTGCAGTGTGAGACAGATTTTAAATTACAGGATTACATGTGCTAGAGCAAGATTAACGTTCTTTTACCTTAAGGTTTTTATGCACCATAGGAAAGGGAAAGGACAGTCCAAACCTTTCAGCACTTGGAGCATCTTCTCACTCACAGAGAAGCTATGAGGCAGAAAATGGATGTTTATCCTTGGAAAGACATTTAACCTGTGCAGGGACCTTCTGGATGTAATATCAATCTATATCTATTTATACCATGTCATAGTAAGGCTTGCCTAAATCCTTGTCTAGAAATGGTCTCCTCTTACTCCTTTGGAGTCTTCGCTTCCACAGAAGTTCTACAAACACACATTTACAGAACTGACCCCGGTGGTTTTAACTCTTTTGTCACCAGTGCAAAAAGAACCGAAGCGCTACAGAAGAACCACAAAGAAATCTGAGTTCCCAGCAGTGCTGCCATCCAAGAACCAGCAGAGGAGTTGTGCCTCCTGCTCCTCGTGCCTTCTCCCTCGGCCACAGGTTTCCGTCCCCCTGCACAGATGAGGAAGCCTGGCCATGTCTGTTTTCTGTTCAGGACTTTCTGTATCACCTGATGCCTCTTTTTGTCCAGCAAATCCCGTGTTGCTGGCTGAGCAAACATAATGAGCCCCCCTGCCAAGCCTCTGGTTTGTTCCAGCGGAAGGCTGGTGTGCCTGAGGATTTTCCTATGAGTGGCTTCCCTGCCAGAACGCTCCAAGGCTGCACAGGATTTCTCCCAGGGGAAAACCAGCTGCTTCCCACCAGTGGTGGCACAGGCTGCGTCCTGTGGGCCCCCCAGCCTTGGTGGAGCAGGTAAGGAGAGCCTGGCCTTGCACAGCCACCTGATCCAAGCATGCATCCTGCTGTTTGCAGGAGGGCTGGCAGGGCAAACCTTTCCCTGGAATTGCTGCAGGCCCACAGCCACTGGCTTCCTGCAGGGAAAGAGCAGTTGGCTCTCCTGGCACTGAACATCAGTGAAGGATCTCGCTTGTGTCCAGCTCTAGGAATCGAGCCGATGCTTCACTTCATCCTTCAGACACCTTTCTTACAGTTTATTCTCACAACAAGCTCTCAATACCTACTTTCCTCCTTCTAATTCCATCAAACGTCTCCAGTACATCCAACTTTCACTCTTTTCTTGTTTGCAGCTCTGGCACCTTATCCCTAAACCCCTGAGAGCTCCTGGCAGAGCTCCCTCATGCCCCCCCAGAGCAGCAGGGTTTGGTCAGAGCTCCAGGAGCAGCACAGGAGGTAAGTGTGAGGAGCTGCAGAAACGTGCCCATCATTTTTAGATGTTTCACACGAGTGTTTTCTGTTCAGAAGTCAGAGAGCTCCCCTGGACGCGTATTTTATTGTATTCCCTGTTATACAACAGAAGCCAAAGAAGCAGAACCAGAAGGAACAAGTCTGTTTTATCAGTTTACATCCAGACTGGAGCTTGCCAAAGATCACCAAATAAACCAGGTTTATTCAGCAAGTTGCTTAATAACACTTCTCTCAGAGAAGATGCACAGAGACCCTAAATGTCTTAATGACAGACATTCAGAGCACCAGGTGTTGTCTGTGGAGTCATGCCATTGTTTCCTCTGTAGGACATTCAGGGAAGAAATGCAGCTGACAAGAACCCACTTGCAGGCCTAACCTGGATGGCTGTGAATTGGCTTAATCTCAGCTGGCAACTGTGAGCACTGAATAACCCCTCACGGTTGTAGCTGGGATTGTGCTAAACACAGCAGTGTCTCTGCTCTGAGGGACAAGCAGAACCATGAAGCACCAAGTCCAAACACCCCCCAGGATGGACCTCATGGCTCAGTCAGACCCAGCACTGAGCCCCCGGCCTTGCCCTGGGCCCTCCTGCCTCTCCCTGCTTCTCCACTGCTGCAGCAGAACCACGTCTTCCCTTCCTGCATTAGCAGCTCTTTGGAAATCACACCTCACTTCAAACCCTGTGACAATGCTACTCATCAAATGTCCTCTGGAGACACTGGCCCAGCAGCAAATACAGAGCTGACCACGGTTTTCTGTGTTTAATCATCTGCATCTGCTTTTTTTTTTTAAGATAAAGTTCTGTGCCCAGGCTTTTCACGATTTCAAAAACTGATGTCCCATCAGAACCACCATTTACATTGAATTTTCCATTACCCAAAACAATTGCAATCATTTTTTTCCTGATTTATGACCTTGGTAATCTCCCAACTCAAACCAGGATTCTTGCAACTTTTCTGAAGTTCCCACGCTGAAGAGGAATAATCCAAAGATGCAGAAATCAAGGCAAGATTACCATTAGATGCCTTTAGTCAGCCTAAGAATAGGTAGCAGAAAGAAATATCATATACAGCCAGTGCATAAAAAATAGCTATATTTATTACACCACAGTGTTGTGGCTGAAAGCTCCAGATGACCAACCCTTAGGGATACATCGCTAAGTTTTATTCCCATGTGAGACTCCAGGGAGCATGTGTAGCCTGCCAGAAGGTATTCCTGTCACACCAGGGACCAAAGGAACCTCACAAGAGCTGACCCACTCTGATGGACAGAAGTTGGTGCTCACCAAGACCAGGTATGACCTGAGTTCTTTGTAGGCCTGCAAAATTTTGGAAGGAAACTCTGAGATAAAAGTGCCCTGTCTGAGTTGCCAGTTATAGATAATATATATAATAATGTATTTGGAAGTATTAGAAAAAAAATAACAAAACATTTGCTGGCTAAACACAGGTTTTACTCAAGTGTGTGAATCCTGTTCAGTCAGGCCAAACTTTCAGCCTTGAAACTCAGGAGACTGGTTTTAATTTAAAAAGAAATTAAATGCACTTTAGAACTGACTGAACATGAGACTCACTCTCAGCTGCTAATGTGGTGTGTGCAGTTTGCTCTCAGTACATCAAGATCTACAGCAAATGGGCAAACACACCCGGCACACACTCATCTAGAGGAAATATAGGGATGAGATATCAAGACTCAGGTCTGGAAGCAGGGCATTTCTTTCAAAGGGATATTTTCTCTGGATCCAGCAAATGTGTGGAGCTGAGACAGCAACCTGAGGTCTGCAGCTCTCACTGCCTAAGTGCTGCTTTTTTTTTTCCTTCCTAGTACACTGACCTTGTTGAGCCCCAACATCTGAAGTTGGAAATTAAAACCCAGTAAGGCAACCCAAGCCTTGCAGAGTTTTTGATGTCGCAGATACTGCATCAGGAACTGATTGGATAATACACAGTCACCATCAGTTCCTAATGCATTGCCTTCAGCATCTAAACAAGCATCCCGGAGCTTCCAACAGGAATAGCTGCAACATTGGCATGATGATGATGACATATCATCCTACCAAAACCTTGACAGCTCTCTCACAAAACCAGAGAGAATTCCCTGGAGAGGGAAATCTGAAGGGCTGTACTCCCTCTCAGGTTAGGGTGGCGCAATTAGAACTGGATTGGGAGAGAAAAATGGAAGGAAAAGAGGACTGTTCTTGCCTCAGGTGGTCATCTCAATATATTTCTCCTTATACAAGACAAACCTCAAATATAAAGATAGTGCTGGTGGCAAGAGTCACTTGTATTTTATCTTATTTCAAAGTATTAAAGTTACTCACAATCTGCCTTGTACTATTATATATATGCACAAAAAATACCTATATGGATTTATATGGGTGCTTTTATGAGACCAAATGGAAAAGCAGAGAGAGAGGAACCCTCTCTTTGCTGATGGAGCAGAAGCCTTTCTATTCATCCCATAATTTTCCAGCTCAGACCAAAGCATCTGGACCCTCCAGTATATCCATGGATACACTGGAGGTCTCGTGTCTCCATTCTGAGCATCTCAGCCCACGTGAATTTGTGATGCTGAAGCTGAAGCAGTGAGATGTACAGCAGGATATCAGCTCTACCAGCGAGCTCATTGCTGTGAAATGCTCCAAAAGACAACCTGGCAAACCTTCTCTGCTCTCACAGACAGGGCATCACGAGGGGGAAGGGATGCCTAAGAACTTCATTATCATGTAACAGAGCTAACAGACATTGTTTGATTCTTCATTCTCATTCAGACCCCAAGTTCAAAAACTCCAAATGCACCTCCTGGCTGTCTCCTCATGAGTTCCACCCATTTCTTCTACAACAGAAACGAGTGTGGCCACAGACTTTGAATATGAAAGCTCATCTCCATCCCACAAATTGCCAGCATGTTTTTAGCCCAAGGCATGTTTCATTACGTTACACCGGTCGGAAGCAAACCCCTCTACTGGGATCCTCAATCCCTGTATTCAGGGATGAGAAGTGCTGGCCCAGCCCCACAGAACTCCTGGCATGAACCATCCCCTAGCAGAGACATTGGCACGGCCCCAAAAGCACCCAAAGGCGCTGCTGAAGGCACAGAGACACGAAGCAGCTTCCCAAGGCAGCACACAGGCTGGGGGCACGAGGAGCTGGGCAGGGACACAAGAAGGACGAGCAAGCAGGTGTTGGCTGAGGGGTCACTAAGGGAGGTGCAAGTGTCACAGCACTGCAGCTCCTGCTTGCTTTGTGCCTGTGAGCACAGCAAACCACAACCTACAATCTCCTCCCTCCACGCAGGACCCAGATTCCTGGGAAAATTCTTCCAGGCTACCAAGAAACACTGGTCTTTTACTACCTCCCCGCCCCCCGTCATTGTCTATCTTTTTTAAAAGTTGTATTAAAAGGGAAACATACCAAACATTTTTATTTATTACTTTGCTTATTTTGATCTCTTCTACTGCCAAAAATATACCCAAGCACATTGTGAATGAGGGAAGGGCTTAGTTCCACAGGCCAAGCACACACAAAACATGAGGAATAACTGCTGCAGAAAGGAGGTAGAAATGAAAGGGTGAAATAATTAACAGTAATGAAGGAGAAGGAGAGGGAATTGTAAAAGTTATTACTCCTTTTAGGTTTTATTTTAATTCACTAGACTTCAAGGTGACAGTTTCAGTTGGCAGCGGCTCTGAAGTGCTCTGCACCCCAGTGGGTGTTGGATCTACGCAGTTATCTGTGCAGTGCGAGGTGCAGTTCTCTGCACTGCAGGCCTTCTCCTTGCTGGGCAGGGGGACTGGCAGATGCTTTGGCCCAGGAAGCAGTGACCCTGGTGTTCTGGGTATGGCCAGCCCCTGCTCAGCCTCAGCACAGATGCCGTGAGAAAGCCAATGGGTGGGAAGGCTGAAGGGAGCTGATGTCATTGGGCTCAGACCATAATCTAACTCTAGATTGTTTAGGCCTCCCATCTCTCATGCTCCTCTTCTCTTCCTGTTTCTAGGAAAGTCCAGGGCCTCCACCCTGCTAATGATCCCCCCGGGGAGGCAGCACTTGCTGCAGCACGGAGGAGCCCCGGCTGCTGCTGCTGAAGGCACAGCACACGAGGCCAAGAGCATCCACAGCCCCAGGATATCCACTCGGCAAAGTGGGTGAGGAAGGAGGCTCCTCCCGTGGGAATGCAGCTGATTCAGGGAGGGAGTGGAACAGCTTCGCAGGGAAAACAAACCACAGCTTCTCAGAACCCCAATAAAGGCCATGCACTCTCCAGGGAGGATTTGCAGAAAGGCAGAACAAACACAAACAGAGAGATGTGCGGTTGGAAGCCTCCCTTGGAAATGACATTTCCCAGTGAAATGTCAGGGCAGAGGGCTCCATAAGTGATGGGCTTTTTCAAACCTCCTTTGCCCCCCTCACCCTGCTGAATGCTCACGGCCGGCTTTGGATCTCCCTCACTGGAGCCACCAGAAACAGGTTAAGGAGGCAAAAAGGGACCATTTACTCTTCCGCATTTCCCCCCCCCTTTCACACTTCTCTCCCTGTTCAGCGACTGTCTGGTCAGCCCGCAGTGACAGCCACAAAAACTGGCATTAACAGAATTTCTCCTCACTTCCCTTTTTTCTCACTGCCAACAGAGTATCCAGAAATTCTTGCCTCAAGACTCCCTTGTTAACCCACAGGGAAAATGATCTTTCCATTACTGCTCCCACTCCCTGATTAGCCTCTGCCAGTGTGCAGATGTGATGCTCCACTTGAACCACAGAGCACAGCACCACATTTACTCATGACAGGGATGACCTGGGAGTAAAATAAAGAGGGAAGAAGGAAGAAGCATTTGATAAGTCATTAATTACATATTAATGTGCTGAATCTCCCCCTCTGTTCTCACTGCTTTTGAAGGCAATAAAATCTAGACTGGTATTTCCTAGGAGTCTTTATACATTCCAAAAAGCACCTGAGGCAAGCATTCCCTAAAAACAGAAGTTTCTTCAATGTGTTAGACTAAAGATCCAACTAATTCACCTGGCAATATCTAAAAGTAGGTGCAAGTACAAGGCAAACTCAGTGGTATTTTCCCAAATGCTCTCCAACGTTGAGGGGAGGAAAGCCTTGGCAATGAGGGAAGAAAAGAAGGTGACTGTGGTGAAGCAGGTTATTGTATGAAAAAGAGAATCTGTAATTCCTGCTGTAAGGACTCAGGGAAGACTCCCAGAAAACTTTACACACGCTCTGAATTTCTGCCCAAGTCTCTCACAAGTGGAAAGATGTTTTCAATGACAGGCCCCTGCCCCCTGACTGCATCCTTGGACAGGCTGGGATGCCATATTCCTTCCCTCGGGCTCATCAAGGAGTTACACCCAGCACTGTGCTCACAGTGCCCGTCTCAGGCAGCAAGGGCTGAGCAACGAGCACGGAGGTCCACGGGCTCCCAGCTTGGCTTAATCCACCTCCCACTTGGCCCATCCCTGAGCACAGCCTGGGAAGAGCACAAAGCTGTCCACCCTTCTCGATGACTCCAGAGTCCTGGTGGAGCAACAGCTCGGGGCACACGCTGCAGCAAAGCCACCCACACACGTAGGTTAATGCACTTTTTGATGAGTCACAAACCCAGATCTAACAGCAGAATCGAGCTTTTTGTTCAGTATTTTGGAATGAAACATCAACTAACATTTTTTACAGATGACTGTCAAGGCTAAATCCTGGACTGAAGAGTCCTGCTTATCTGAACCGGTTTCCAGCTACACCCTTCGAGGCAGAGCCATGTCTATTAAAAGAAATGAAGACAATCCCAGAATCATAATCCTGGAACATTCAGCTGTGTCCTATACTCCGTGCACTCCATTATGCCTACATTTTGCAGGGATCCTCTGTACAGCAAAGGCTATTCCTGTGCTCCATAATCCCTACTCACTGTGGACTAGTTAAGGATGGATTTGTATCGTCCTAACTGCAAATTCTCCTGCTTTTGGGTGTCCTTGCTGAGTCTTTAATAAGGTAGCTTTGAAGTTTAATTAGGCTCTTAGCAGTTGCAACTATTATACCTGAGATATGTACAAGGCAAGTAATAACATTGTAAAGCAGGAGTTAACTTGAATCAAAAAGGGAGAACTTTAATTAAAAGGGTAAGTTTATTCATCAATAGCTTTGACAAAATTACCTTCAGTGTCACACACACCAAGGCCGACTTTCAAATCACCCCAATCTGCCCTCTTGCTCCTTCCAGCAAATTCTATGCAATCCCTAATTACAAGAGGCAGCTACCAATCAAGCGGAGGGAGGTAAGAAGATTGCCAACTGCCAGTGCACTGTATCCAATAGAATGGAAAGAACATGTGCAGAGCAGCCACCAGAAGATGACTGTCCACAACATCCCAAGGGAAGAGTGGCATCAGAGAGAAGGTGCCACACTGGCACAACCAATGAGACCATGGACAGGGGAAAACTGCTCTGACAAAGATATATTGCCATGTTCCCTTTTTCAAAGAAAGGGGAACGATTAACAACCCATGTGCCAGCTAACAGAGGGCAGATCTGCACAGGGGAAGCATTTCCAGAATATTTTATGTGATTGGTCAGTTTATTCAACCTCCCCAACACAGTGAGATACCCTCAGAGCTAAACTGCTCACATCTGCAAAAAGAACATAAAGGAAGGCACTGGGAATGCAGATGCAACTAGAAATCTCCTCTTCTACCTTTACAGTTATTTGCTTGATGACACAGACACAGTTTTAGGTGATAAGGTACATAGATATAAATGATATCCCATTTGAATCCCTTTTTCTTACTCTGTCTATAAAGTTCCTTTTTTCTCCAGCCATTTTCTAGTCTTTTCTGGTAGCCATGCTACTTCCATGTACATCACATATTCTACTGGCTCACATCAATTTCTATTTCAGATTAACAACTATGTATTAAACTACACACATTACAAACGAGGGAAGGGAAAAGGCATCAAGATTCTTCAGGATCCTTTGATCCAAACTGTCAATGTAATGCAATGCCTGAGAAGAGCTCAGCATTTTTATATTTGTTTTACTGACGAATCTTTCAGATGTTAGATATAATAAGATAACTGGAGTGTTTCCTCAATCTCAAGTTGACAAGGCACTTCTAAACTCTGTGACACAAAATGTGAGGGTAAGACACAGTTTTACCCCATTTACCCTGGCTTCATAAAATTAAAAATCCCTCTCTTTGCCACCTAAATACAACATATGTCTGGTCTCTCACCAGAGGATACACTGACAAAGTCAGAAACTGTTGCCACCTAAATATTTCTACAGAAAAAAAGTCACAGCAATCATATTTTCGTTAATTGATAGTTTGACTTTTCTATTTCCAATCTTCCTTCACACCAAGACATTACAGAGAGGTTTCCAAAGTTGCTGGTTGAGAGGCAGAATTTATTATCTCCCTGAGTCATTAATTTTAGGCTCCAATAAAAGTAGGAGGTCATTAATGATGTGATAAATTACATCCCATCCCCAAAGTTGCTAAATCAATGGGAGGGACACTCTCAAAAACATCCTGCCCTGAGACCACCAGGTTTCCAAGCTCTGCTGAGGAACCATCAGCACTTCAAATGCTCCAAGAGCTGCTTGTGCACTGTGCTGGCTGAGGCTGTAACCACCAAACCCCAGTGTTTGTGCCAAAGCCCTTACGCAGATGCACGACTGGAACTTATAAATTACATGGAGAAACAGCTAAAGGCTCATGAAACTCCCAAACATCTCTGCTTCCACCAGTGTGGTCAGCAGGGCTGTAATTTCTGTGAATCCAGCATCTGGGCTTCTTGGAATTTACCAGCCCTGCTGGCAAAGCAGTCACATCTTGTAACTTCCATGCGGGCAGGAAGGAGGTTCAGGAACTTAGGAGCTCCCCGGGGCTGCTGGAGGAGCTCGCAAATGGAGCAGGACAGATAGCCCGTGTGTGTGGAGCTGTGCCAAGCCCGCTCACAAAACAACTCCCAGCGCCGTTCGGCCCAGCAAGGGCCAGCTCCGCTCCCCGCCGGAGCAACGGCTCCGCCGGGAACGCAACTCGTGCTCCTGGCTGCGTGCCCGAGGGGCAACGGGAACAGCAGCGATCCAACTGCTGCGTCCTCTACCGCCCGTGCCTGAGGGACGCGGGGAATGCCGAGCTCATGCACAGGAACCTCTGGAGGTAGTCTGGGGCAGATACAGGCTGGATCCAGGATCACAGACACCAGAGCAGCCAGAAACAACCTCACATTCCAGCCCCAGGGCACTTCTGGAAGGCCTGATGGAAGGTGAGGGTGTTCCTAAGCGCAGAGCAGTTGTTTGCTCCTCTCGTTTGAGACACCCCATGCCACCTTCTGAACTAGAATCACCGAGAAGCACCAAACTGCAGTAACAGAGGGGCAACACTGAACCCAGGGTGGGGGCCAGGTGAGGCTAAGGGGATGGGACAGAAGGGAAAAGCAAGGAAAACCTACTCCTGCATGTATTGTACCCTGTGATGTGAGACAAACATCCCACATTAACGAAGAGATGTAGCAAAACATTCAGGAGAACACCTACTCGTGGATACAGTGTATTGTGTGATGTGAGACAAAATATCCCACAGGAGAGGACAGATGTAACAAAATAGTATCAAATTATTATTTCCTGTTGTTTGATGTGTAGTAGCTTCACCTGCTTGAGCCTAATCTTCTAAGCACAGCAGACTGATAAGTTTTAAAGCCTTGGGCCGTCATTACAAGAACATTACATGTACATCAGTGTAGTGGATGTGAATTAACATGACATTCTACTTCCTGACCCTAACTGGATAACTGGACTTAGTTATCCCTGGAAGTTTCCATCCAATCTCTGCTTCCAAGGGCCCACAGAATCACTAAGCATTTTCTGCAGAGCACCTGCGTCTCCCTACACCAACAATCAGCATTAGATACCACAGCCTCTTCATTCAGTCAGATCCAGCACAGGCCAAAGAACTCTCTGGGCACTGGAACCCAGCCAAGATGTCTGATCTTACCTCAGCAGAAGAGACCAGCCTTTGGAGGGGAGCAGTCATGCAGATCAGCCAACACCAGCCCTCCGACGAAGAGAAGATTTTGTCCCACATGCAATAATTGGAGGAAGGTAAGGATTTGCTAGAGAGGTCTTTAACTGTGACCTCCAGCATCAGCCTCTGACTTTGTGCTTATGCAGCCACTTTATACCCACATTAAAAGGGACTCCTCCCCGCTCCTAATTCCAGAGATAACCTGGAGCACCTGCTCCGTGTATCTCAGCACAGAGCAAGCCCTGCAGGAGCCATGGAAACAGATGCAGCAGGTGCTCCCAGAAGGGCCCTCACGCAGCTGCACGTGCTCTGTGTGTGTGTGTGTGTGCGCGTGTGCGTGTGTGCGTGTTTACAGGAAAACATGTGCAGACATGTGTGTCCATAGCTCTGTCCATACCTCCAGGACTTCTGCACCCAGAGCAACCAATTCTTGCCTTCCAAGCAGCATTGCTTGCGTGAAGAGGAGAATAAAAGAGGCTGTAGGAGACAGGAATGGGAGGGAGATGTCCCTGATAAACGTGAATAAAGGGAAACCTGAGTCATCAACACTCCTCAGACCATGCCTATTGCCCTGACTTACTGGAGCAGAAGTTCTTCCCTCTTATTTGGGCCTTTTGAAGACTCTGCATGGGCAGTAAAGGTAAAAAAGTGCTGCTGCTCCATGGAAAGACACCTTTGGAGGCATTACAGAAATTCACCTTCTTTCCCAAATACCCCAGAGGGAATTGCTTTGACAAGGCAACAAACAAGCCATGTTAAAGAAGTGGACTGACTTTGAGAGGCTGCAGGGGAGTCATTACCACAGGTTAAACAAGAGGAAAATTAGTTCAATTGCATCTGTTAGACTGTGCTGGCACTCTCCATAAAGCCATTATCTTTCTTTTTAAGGTGAGTCTATTCAGAGGATTCACAATTTCAGCTCATTGCAACCCTGAAGGTTCCTTTCCTCATGAACCAGAGCAGAGGATTACGCAAACTAGAAGTGAAGAGGATTAATGCAGCACACAGGAAAGAGCTCTTTCCTCTAGCTGAGAACAACCTTGGACAAAGCCCTCAGCTTCAACAGAAGGGCAAGTTCAGCTATGAAGCTCCCTCCCAGCTTCACAGATGATCCCTTATTCCAAAATAGGCCAAAGCAAACACCCAAAATCAAACTCCTTTAAAGCACTGAGAAGTGTTGGAACAAGCTCTGGATATAAAGTCTGGGAGCTCTTTGTTGCATGGTGTGAGCAGAGTGGAAGCCAGCCACCCCGGAGGGCACAGTGCCTGTGTCCTGTGTCCAGTGATGCTCCTGCTGCACTGCGGCTCTGCCCCGCGAACTGCGACCATCGCGTCCTTCGGGCAGCATTCGCACAGTTCGGTTCGTCGCCCCACGAGCACGGCGGGCAAACCCCTCATGCCGCCACTTGGCCACCGGAGGGCAGCACTTTATTTCCAGAGCCTTTGCCTTCCCTCCAGCGGGAATTCATTTCATCGCATTCCTACGCTATGGATCCACAACACATCACTTCATCCCGAGACTCTCATAAAAGCCTTCCCTGTGTTGCAGCAAAGCACGGTGGTACCATTGAATTCTCCACTCTGCTGTGCATTTTCCTCTGAGAGGCACAGAGTGCAGGAGGAACTGACTTTTTCATGGAGATCCATTGAGGAAACATCTCTTTATTTAGCCAGGGTGCTGTTTGTTTCCATGGAGCATTCCCAATCCCATAGGCTTACGGTATTCTGTGCTGCCTGTAAGTCCATATGCTTTACCCAGCAACAATAGCAATCCATCTAAAGCCCTGTTTGTAAAGCTCAGCGTTCTTTAATGTGCACGTTCACGTAAAACCACAAATCTAAGTTAAGCAATTTTCACCCCAAAAGAACTGGCTGCTTCAACTTGCCTTGTTTTTTTCTTCTTTTTTTATTTTCCTGCTATCAGCTCCCCTATCATTTGGATAAATCCCCCCCAGTCAGACCACACCCTCACATCAACATTTGAATTTCCATTTGCTTACTTGCAGTTGTCCCTGATTGCTGTCAGCCATGGGGGGCACAGGCCCACTTACCACATCCTCAGCAGCATTCCCTGGACAAGGATCTGGGAATGGCAGGCTCCACAGTCCCTTCACATACATCCTGAAGTGCGGTCCAGCTTCCATGGGGTGGTGGCCACCGATCTGCATGGACAGAACCCAAAACATCTATCAAATAAGTCCCACAAAGGTTTTGCCCTCCCACCTTTTCTTTTTGAAGGACTGGACAGACAATGAATCACAATACCACAGCTCTCACCCACCTTATCTGAGAAGTTCCCCTCATTTTGGTCCCTTATTTCTCAGGCACTCAGGCAGAAGCTGCCAAGATAACCAGGGCTCCAAAGGCAGCTGTTAGCATTATGCCACCAGAATTGAAGGACTGAATTTCCAGGCTCATCCAGGGACCTGGTCCCTGCTGTGACCCCCTCCACACCCACCTCACACCCCTGCATGGCACTCGGTGCACGGGAAAAGGGAAATTTTTCTGGCACTGCCATACTCAATTGCTATGGGAACACCCCCCTAACAAAAACAATCTGTTGTACAAGTTCCTTTTCCTATTAGAAGCCCTACAAGTCAAGCCCCACAGCTAAATACTTGTACTGGAAATCTTCCAACCGTGACTGGAAAAACACACTGACACCGAAGTTTATTTTATAAGACACCAGAGGGGTCACTTCCAGATTAGGCCAGATTGAATTCTCCTCGCATTTTGTGAAACTCTTCAGGACGTTTGTTGTGGCATTCCACAGTTCTCCAGGCAAAAAAAAAAAAAAAAAAAAAAAGGAAAACATACTGTATAGAGGTTGCAGATGCAAGAGTTGAACACTTCTTTTTAGAAAATACCAACCTACAATAACAAATAATTTTGCTATTCACAAGAGAATCATTGAGTATTGCAAAACTTGATAATTACTGATTCATGACAGATTTAGGAAAAACATCAGCTTAAGTAATCAGGTCAGGGCACTGCTGTTGACCACAGTGCTGGCAAAAGAAACAGTTTCTGTCTTCATATCTTTCATCAAAGTTTAACATTTCACAGTATTTAACTTTTAGCACTTCATTGGTCCAGACCAGTAAACAACTGATAGCTTGAGAAGGAGAAGTCGAATTGTGAGCAAACATCTCTGGTTAGTATTATCTTGTAATTCACTTACACCGGTCACATACTTGTAAATCCAAGTTAGTAAAATCACAGAGGAGCCCTGAGAGCTCTAAGTTATGCCTGCTGCTAATAAATTCACGAGATGATTAATCCCTTACACAGCCTGGCACCAAAGGTATGCTCTGTCACATTTTGCCAACTGGGAATAAAGATTTCATTCAGACCTCAAGGTGGACAGAAAAAACCAACGCACTTTTTTTGTGAAGGAAATGTGTGTGATCTTCATTTCCTCCTGGAAAAGCTTAAGAGTTTTCCTCTAATAAGGATTACTGCAAATAAATCCATTCCACTTTCTTCCATGCCTCCATGATATTCTTTGCCTGACAGTGGGAACTCGTTCTGGAAAGGCAGCAGTGCAGTGAAAGGAGGTCTCCTGACTCCAAATGAAGTATTGTAGTAGCTCCTATTTCTCTCCCTAAGATTCACACTAAAGAAACCAAAGCCCTGAAAGTGAGAAAAGGTAAATCCACCCCAAGTAAAGATTTGTTTTGCTGTGGAGAAAATGTGTCCTTACCTCTTCTCCTAATGATGCTAAATCTGACTTACACAACAAAGTGGGTTTTAGAGCTTTAAACCCACTTTAAACACCACAACTTGCTGCTTCAGGTCTTCCTCACAGATACATGTCCTGCACTATAGAAGGCTCTTCCTAAATAATGACAGCCCTGGTGGAGATGAAAGGTCCTCGAACAAAGAATCTGGAGCCATTCAATCCAAAGAAAGGCCACAGACATAAACTGGGATTTTCTACAGGGAAGTATTTTTTATACACATTACGTGACTGTTAACTCTGAATCACTATTAGCCCTGAAGGAATGTTGTAAAAACCCCGAATCCTCTACCTTCAGAGAAACAAAACTGTACCTCCTCTTTCCTCTTTTTGTTTTTGGCTGATCTCCTTTTGAATCCACCTAACGAAGGGGACTGAAGGAAAGCATGGGAAAAACATGGAAAAGCCCTTTTTAACAACTGCAGTGCCACTGTCTTGAGGCCAAAGCCACCTCCATTGTTTTCGTGCCCTCCCATTTAAAGCAGCATTTACCAGCAACTAGCAGAGCTGTCCCTAAAAGCCACATGCACAGTAACCCACAAAAATGGAACAGGCTCCCAACCCACTGCAGTAGGACCACACAGGTTTGGATGCATCTCCAGTGCAAGGCAGAGAAAGAATCTGACCCTTAGTCCTAAAGCAACAAGTGCCAAAAAGGCTATTTTACAATCACACAATCAAACAAGCTATTCCAACAGACTTCATCCATCATCCTCAGCACGACATGTTTCCATGTGCCCACAGCTTCCTCACAGATATCAGTCAGGAGCTCCAGCAACAGTCAGAGAGTTGTATATTAAAGGCCCTCCTGAAAGATTTACAAATTCCAGGTACCTAATAACTGAGACAGATAATTAATAACTCAGCCACAATTTGCTGACAAAATGTTGAACCGAGGGCTCTCCTTTGATTTAAACACAGACAAGCTCAATCAATCCTGCTTTTCCTGCTCCATGTTTTCTTGCAGAGGCTGAATTTTTATGGCAAAAGCTCTATTAAGAGATCTACATGTGAAAAATGAAGGATGAATGCGAGCAGAAAAGACCAAGCCCTAAAACTCTGACACATTCTAATTCTTGCTGCTAGAAGTGAAAATTTCTACAACCCCAGTTTAAAGTGCTGTCAAACATCAAAGTGAGAGAGGAGAATAAAGGAGCTGGAAATCAAAAACCTTTTCTACGTAAAACGGGATAAAAGGTCCTAACTAAGGAGTCTGGAAGTCAGTGGCAGTAAGACACTGAGTAGGACCCAGGTAAACACGCTCCCCTCCCGTGCACTGATGCAACTTTTCCCTCCAGTCTCCTTCTCTTCGATGCTACTTTATAAGGCATGGGAAGACAGGAGGACAGAGCAGTCCTCCAGCTGCAGCCTGGTCTGCACAAAGTGCCCCGTGCTTTTCCCAAAGCATGTCCCTCTCCTTCGCCTTGGCCTGTGCTTCAGGCTGTACCTGGCAGCCCTGGAAGCGGCAGGAGCCTTGGAGCGGGGGCAATACCTCGGGGGCTGCTCTGCAGCCTCCAGAGAGGCACAGTTTAATATCTTAATCTCCACAACTGTATTTATGACCTGCAGCTGCGGTGCCAAAGAGGCCCACGGCCCCTCACACACTGAGACTATTGTTGGCAAAACAGAGCTCCGGGCTTTCTGCACTGCCACAGGAGAGCTCCAGGAGCTGTGCTGCGCTGGGATGGAGGTGGGAATTGGTTTTGCCTTCTGTCCATCAGGTTATTTTGGGCCTTTATCACTCCTAAAGTATAACAGCCCTTAAAGCAAGGTAACGGGTGAATGAGCAGGACTGAATTTGTCAGAGCTTGGGGCTTCCAGGGAACAAGAACTTGGCCTGATTAATTAAAAAAAAGAATGCCCATGTTACACATCATTTAAAATCAATATATATGGTAAGTGGTGTGTTAGTCTATTACAGAAATGAAATGTTCGGTGCTGTTCTGCAGCCTCTTCAAAGGGAGAGGACACCTCAGTGGCCGGGAGACGCGGGTTCCTGCTGTCTCACTCCCAGAGCTGAGCTCTTCCCTCATGTGGTTAAACTCCCACAGAGCATATTTTGGGAGCATACAGGGTTAGGGGCTTTTCTGTGCCAGCTTTTAGTGGGATCATCTTCCAGCCTTTTCCAGAATTCTGATGCCTTTCAACCACATGTATCTGCAGAGAGGGGCGAGAGGATAACCCCTTCAGAGAGGAAAATCCCCACTGGCATTTTTCTTCTGCTTGCTGTATGACAGCTTATAGACAAGCACTAAGTAAGTTTAATATTCCAGGGAATTCAAATGCCCTGACACACATCCTGTACTATTAACACGCAGATATTGAGCAGAGAAGTTGTGTCCCTGGGCAATAATTAACCGGTTAAGTGGGCCGGTTGTTTGCCAAGTTCACCCCCACACAATATAAATAAGAAACGCTCCTGCTTTTCTGGCATTAATAACCTTGTTCTCAAAAGTGAAAGAAAAGAACAGCAAACTCAGAGAGTTCGGAACCAAATTATTGTTTAATATACCCAGGGATGCTGATGTTTGTGAACTCTAAAAAGCAGAACAGTCATTAGCAAGAGCTCTGTCCCACAAATGTGTTCCTCTAAGGTCCTTTCAGTGCAGCACTTCCAAGAGGTCCCAGTTTTGTTGTGCTGTCACGCTCTGTGCTGGGCCCACAAGGCTCTGCAGAAAGCACTGGCTTAAAGGTTTCAAACCTCCTGCCTTGGAAGTGCTTGACGCCTCCCAAAAACTAGGAATCCTCTACCTCCTCTTAAGAAAGGTTACATTATTCCAACTAATTCCAAAAATCTAAATACAATGCTGCAAAGCTGCAAAACATCAAAAATAGGAGATATTAAGAGCTTTGGTTACAGTTTTGAGTAAAAGTTCTAAAGAGTTCTCATTTTAACCAAACTGGTTGCAACTTGGTACAGCATCAGACTTCGACTCCTGTACAGCACCAACACTGGCTTTCCCAAAAAAAAAAAAGAGCAGGAATGACAACTCCAGTGTTACAAAAGCCACAGACCTACACTGATGTTTCTCTTATCTGGCATGAGAAAAAAGAAAACAAGAAAAGAAAGAAAATCACTGCTAGGGAATGGAAAAGAGCTGCTACACTGTATAAAAAGATGGAAAAAGGTAGAAATGCAAGCAAAACATAGGAAATGTGTTCAAATTCCAGATGTGATTGCTCAGCAAAATAAAATCTTCACAGCATTAGCAGTGCAACTAACTGAAGTCAAGGCCCAGATTTGCCCTATTTGAAATTCCTACCACAGTAAGTGGTCTTTACCTGGATGGTTATTCCATAAAAAACAGATATTATGGGGTTGTGAGTAGCCTTGTGCTAAGCTTGGCCTCAAAATTATGCCCTTGAAAACAAGGAGAAAGCACTTTTAAACCACACCCTTGATTTTTCAAAGGGAAGCCCGAAATCAACGTCACGCATAAGGATCAACAGGAGGGGTCTGCAGTGGTGAAAAAGACTTACTCCCGAGAGTAAGTACTCCTGAAAAACACTGACTTACACGAGAGGTGATGAACCTCACGTGGGGAGTGACATTTCATGAGGCCTCATTCCATGGGTTGTTTTCAGCCGTATCAGAGAACCCCTCACACTTCCAAAGCCTTTCCGCTCCCGGTTTATTATGGCCGTACAACTGCACCAATGAAAAACGCGGACAAACTCCGGGAGACGCCTTTCTCACAGTCGCCACCTTACGTGTGCATTCAGCTTTCTGCTGGAGTTCACGGGAACACGCAGAACACGAGACCACGCGGCCATAAAGTGCAGGAGAAAAGCAAACTGCACGTCTGGCAGATCGTATGCAAACCACAGGCTTGATCTCTAGCAACAGGTCAAAATAAAAAATGGCAACAATCTTATACTTTAATATCCTCAGAGCATTGTCAGACATTTAAAAATGAAATCGCGGGTTAGCCCAACTTAGGCAAAGGCCTCAGCACAACAAAACTCGTGCAAGGTCTGCCATACAGGAGATAACCTCAGCAAAATAAAGGCTGAAATTCTACCACTAGATTTACTGATCCAACACATGCTTTCTCCTCAACAGTTTTCTCTAATTCTGGTGTTTGCACCATCTGTCACCTCTGAACTCTACTGTAATGCAAAGCAGTAAACAAGGAGTAACAATAAATATATGTTTAAATTTAACGAGAGGCTTAAGCAGAAGGAGAGAATTTGTTCTCTGTCGCCTGCTACGGACATTTTGATCCTTAATAACATTTTGTAATTTCAACACCTGTGATAAGAAACCGATATGGTGAATTTTTACCCCTCACTGTCAGCTTTCTATGAGAAGTGAGAGCAACTTGCTCCCACGGTTCTTCTCTCAAATTAAGTTTACAGTGCAGTAACACCTCACGCCACATGCCATATGCTCACAACGCCTCCCTTGAAGAGAAATAAACTTGTACAATCTTACCTCAAGAAAAAGTTTAACATTTGTCATGTTTAATCAGCAATAAAGTCAGACATCTAATTCCTCACAATTTATCCTTCACCAACACTTTGTCATTTCCAAGCTGAAACACGGAAAAAATTTTGACATTTGCAGGCAGCGTGGCAGAAAGGCAGCCTGCCATGTTATCACAGTAATTTATGTTCTAAAATTCCTGCGAGTCCAACGCGAAAATAACATCTCCACCATTCCAGCCCTCAGTTTAGACAACTCCAGAGTTACTGGATGTGACATGCCCCGGACCAGAAATCATCTTAAATTGACACCAATAGTCCCCAGAGCTGACAAACACAAGTTGCTTAAACCCGCCGTGTGCTTCATTTTCTGTTCTAGTGAGCCATGTTTGAAACAGGAAAAGGGGGTCAGATCTGGGAGTAGAAGAGATTAAACTGCAATTTTGTTTTCCTCATTTTCGGGCTTGCCTCTAGTATCAATCTCAGCCTGCTCTAAATTATGTCCAGCTGTCTATTGCCCCCAGGGACAATTCTAGCAGCCAGAATTAGTTGGGAGTGCAGTGACATTTTAACCACACACAGTTTTCCTTCAGCCTACCTATCCCTGGGTTTTTGAGGACAATGGGGGGTGGCAACACATCCTGCCAGGAAGAAAAAATGTGAACGTTTCGGTCGTAAACACATTCAAGTTAAAGAATTTATGAAAACTGCGGGGTTTTAAGAAAGCAAAGACTGAGATGTGACAGAGAGTTCACCGGAGCAGCAGGGAATAGAGCACACCACTTCCAGAAGGAGCCAAGCGCATGGCAAAAAGGCAGAATTAGGGACAAACCTTACAGGGCTGTTTCAAAGGCCAGTGCCTGCTGTAAGGGTTGGCCTGAGCAATGCCACAATGGATGGCCATGGAAGGATGGATGGCCTGGCCATCCCGTCATCCTCAGACATCTCAGAGATGTAAATAAGTTGTTCTCCTGCTGAGCAGCTCTTCACATACCTCACGCTCCCAGCAGCACCTCCAAGGGTCTACATTCTGCCATCCTACATCAGGCAAACCTCCAGTTGCCTCAGTAGGAAATATCTGAAGCACCAAACCATGAACCCAAGCGGTCTCCGACCTCCATTTAAAGGGCTGAGAAGCAGCCTTGGCAGGACAGGGCATTTCATCAAACGTAAAACACTGTCTGAAGGCAAGCGAAGAGGATCCCTGCTCAGACACTGCTCATACATCCTCCAAAATGAGCTTTCTGCCGTTCCCAGCTTTGTTCTTCCCAGACTGAAAACAAACAACTGTCCTGTGACACAGTGTTTCCCTAGGTGGTAGATTAAGACAAAACTTCTAAATATTTTTACTTAATCCAGAATCCAACAAGTTAAATTTTGTTCTCCTTGTGTGGCAGATGACAGTGCATTCAAAACTCACTAAGTGCTGCTGCCAGTAGATAAAAACACTATTATGCATTCATTAGGCTATTAGAAATGCCTGTACTGTTTTCAATAAGCAAGAAACAGTAAAGTTTCAAAATATGTACCACCATCATATATATACATCACAAATATGAATCCAATTTACACTAACAGAAGTGAATAACTTAGAGCCAATCTAACATTTTGAAGCTGTATTTCTAGATAATGACATAGAGGCTTTAAGGGGATCATTTTGGAGCAGGAGAAGACATATCGAAAGAGAGTTTATTAAATATGTTGGCATATGAAAGTACATGCAAAATGACCTAGAACGTAGTCAGCCTAAATTTTCTCTACTATACCACGTTGCTGCTTCTGTACTTTAATTACCAAGGAGGTGTGTGGACTGTAAGTACATTTTTAGGAGTCCCACTTACCTGCATAACTGCAATGAGAGAGGGAAAATCCTGTCTTCTCTCATTACTGCCTAAAAAAATAGATGATAGGCAACATACATCTAAAAGTATTCTGAAATACCAGCTTGGTTCATTCTAAAACAGGTAAGACAGGCAGTGATTTGATTCAGAGACAAAACTAATGAGCACTGTATGGCCATCCATAATGCAACCAATGCTTTATGTAAGAGCAACTATAATTTATGTTAAGTTTATGTTATAAACATAACATGTTTATCTAATGTTAAGAATTGAAGGGATTGGATAGGAAAGGTATTCTCCAGGCCCACAGTGCCAGAGGTCTGCAGCCTAATAAGACATTTTTTCAGGAGATTTCAAGTTCTCCAGGCCCTTCAAGTTCAACATTAAGGAGGTTAAAACGTTTTTTAAAACTAGAAACCTCATGTTCAACCAGGGGAACAGAATATAGCTGCACTAACTATATTACAGGGCCCCCAGAAGCAAAGTTGGGGAATTAAATAAGTATCCAGCTTATCCCTCTGTAGAAAGAGTTTCTGGACACCTTCTCCTCACCAAAACCCACTAAACCTTCTAAATCCCAGCAATTCCCCCTTGTCCTCCGTTCTGTCCAGGACCTTTCCCACTGGGTAGGGAAATAACAGCATTTCATACACAGGGAAGGCTTTTAGAAGAGCTGGTTGCTGAACTTACACGATGTCTGTGGAACTGTCGTTCCCGTGTGAAGGACTCCTTGCGGCTTTTATTTACGGAATATAAAGGTGCATGAAAATACTTCAATCTTGCTATTTTAAATTTCCAGGGGAGGTTTCGATTAAATATTAGGGAATTTTTGTCCACATAAAGGGTCGTAAAGCACTAGGAACAAGCTGCCCAGGGCAGTAATGGAGCCACCATCTCTGGACACGTCCAAAACCGTGTGGCTGTGGCGCCTGAGGGCAAGAACAATGGAAATAGGTTCTGCTTGCCACCAAGAGCCAGGGTAAGAGATTTAAAGGCCTTTTTTAAGGGTTTTTCCTTCTAAATCTGCTCATGTTCAGCCTTCGGTTCACATAGCGCGTGTCACGGAAGGAGTGACAATTACATCGGCTTGCGCTGGCGAAAAACCCGCATTTTCACGCCTGATTACAGCGCTAACGGGGAACTTCATGACCTTAAAAGTTTTGGTTTTTTTTTTTTCCCCAACCTTAACGATTCTACGGTTTCGTGACTCACGACGGCGCCCAAAACGACGGAGGTTCCAGGGGCACCCCGGGGAGGCCGCGGCCGCCCCCCCCGGCGGCACGGCGCGGTCGGCGCCCGGCCCGGGGCGCTCCCCTCACGGGGGCGGCGGCGCTCCCCTCACGGCCCCAAC